>ML434548.1:1384-76355 GCA_005239525.1 Nicotiana knightiana | reverse complement strand
CATTACTACTGAGTTGGCATACTCACGTTACTCCCTGCACCTCTATGTGCAGATTCAGGAGTAAATATCGAGCATTAGCCTTTATTCCGCAGCGGAGCCGGATCTGTGCAATATAGAGATAGCTGTTCAGCGTTCGCAATATCTCTGTTTTCACTTCTTGTTGTATTTAGATTTGATTCGAAGGTTTTGTATTATAACAGTTTATTTTCACTTATTTCTCTAGATGCTCATGACATGTTGGCTCCGGGTTTTGGGGGATGGCAGTATTGTATAATATGTGCCTATTATATTAAGTAATTTTCTATATATATTTATGAAATGCTTGAAACATGAATGGGATTTTCAAAAGAAATTGCGAACATACAGTAGTCGGCTAGTCTAGTTCCACGATAGGCGCTATCACGGCCGGTTAGGATTTGGGGTCGTGACTGCTTGGTATCAGAGCCCTAGGTTACATAGGACTCAAAGGTCATGAGCATGTTTAGTAGAGTCTTTCGGATCGGTAAAGAGATGTTTGTACTTATCTTCGAGAGGCTGTCGAACTCTTAGGAAACATTTCTATCTTTCTTGAACTATTTTGTGCTGATCTATTGATTTTTGAAATCTGAACTTACGTTGTTTCATTCTCTCATAGATGGTGAGGACATGTCATACCGATCAGAGTGGCCAGTCACCGCCTAGACCAGCGAGAGGTCGAGGTAGTGGCCAGCCCGCGCAGCAGCCAGGGCAGTGCCTGATCCCCCTATCGATCATGATCAGGTTCCCGTCGATGGTGTCCTAGTGGGACAGGCTCAGGCACCAACAGTGCCTATGGTTATTCCGGGTCTTCAGGAGACCCTGTCTGAGATATTGGCAGTATGCTCCAGTTTGGCTTAGGAAGTCGCCATGCCTTCTACTGCCACCACAGCCTAGGCCGGGGGAGGCAGTCAGACTCCAGCTGCCCGGGCACCTGAGCAGGCTGCACAGGGTATTCAGCCACCGGGAGCAGCCCCAGCTCAGCCAGTTGCTCCAGTTCAGGATTATGTGATCCCTGCTATGCCTGAGAACGAGCAACGCAGGTTGGAGAGATTCAGCATACTTCAGCCTCCGACTTTCAACGGTTCAGAGGGAAATGATGCCCAGGGATTTCTAGATAGGTGCCAGAGGATACCGCGTACCGTGGGTATTTTGGAGACCGGTGGGGTCTCATTTGTTACATTCCAGTTTGCGGGTGCTGCCCTTACTTGGTGTGAGTCATTCGGGAAGCGTAGGCCGGTTGGTTAAGGACCCCTCACCTGGCAGCAGTTCTCCACGATCTTTTTGGAGAAGCATATTCCTCAGTCCCACAGAGAGGAGCAGCATAGGCAGTTTGAGCAGCTGCGCTAGGGAGAGTTATCAGTTACCCAGTACGAGATGAGGTTATCCGAGTTGGCTAAGCATCCTTCTGAGATTGTCCCCACTGATAAGGAGGGGGTAAGGAAGTTTGTGGATGGTCTTTCTTATCAGCTTCGGTTGCTTATGACTCGGGAGAGAGTATCAGGTGCTTCATTCGATTAGGTTGTTGACATAGCTCGAGATATTAAGTCTGTTTGCCGCCAGGAGCGGGAGGAGAGGGAGGCCAAGAGGCCTCGTGGTTCGGGCAGTTCCAGTGGTGCTCTCTTCAGGGGACAGTTTTAGCAGGGTATGGGTCGTTAATTCAGGACTCCTCAGTCAGGACGCTTAGCATATAGTGGTGCATCTTCGGGGCAGGGTCCCCATGGTTCTCAATCAGGCCGTACTTCATTTGGCGCCCTCCCAGCTCAGAGTGCAGCTCGAGCACCCTTAGTTCAGGGTTCTTCTATGCATGAGTCTTCCAGTGGTCGTACAGGTGCTAGAGGTTTCTATTAGTCCCCGCCTCCAGCTCTAGGAGTTGTTTTGAGTGTGGGGAGTTTGGGCACGGGTAGAGGCAGTGTCCCCCCCGTTCCGTTGTATCTTCTCAACATAGGGGACATCCCTCGGCTTTAGCTCCAGTCACTTTAACACCTGCCCAGGCAGCCAGGGGTGGTGGTCAGTCAGCCAGAGGCCGCCCTAGAGGGGAGGTCGAGCAGGGGGAGGCCAGGCTCGCATGTTTGCATTTCCAGGCAGGCCGGATGCTACAGCCTCAGATGACGTGATCGCAGGTATTGTTTTAGTTTGTTTTCGTGATGCCTTGGCTTTATTTGATCCTGTTTCTACATATTCCTATGTTTCTTCATATTTTGCCAGTTTTCTGGGTGTGCCCCGTGAGTCTCTAGTCACCTCTGTTCATGTGTCGAATCCAGTGGGCGATACTGTTGTTGTGGACCGTGTGTATTGGTCGTGCATTATAGCTATTGGGGGTCTAGAGACCCGAGTGGACCTACTATTACTCAGCATGGTCGATTTTAATGTGATATTGGGCATGGCTTGGTTATATCCGTGCCATGCTGTTCTTGGTTGTCACACTAAGATAGTGTCCTTAGCTATGCCAGGGTGTCCGAGGGTTGAGTGGAGAGGTTCTTTCGAGTATATGCCTAGCAGGGTGAATTCCTACCTGAAGGCTCAACGCATGGTTGAGAAAGGGTGTTTATCATATTTTCCCTTCGTGAGGGATGTCAATGGTGAGACTCTCGCTATTGATTCAGTTCCTATGGTACGTGATTTCCGGATGTGTTTCCTGCAGACCTGCCAGGGATGCCACCGGACAGGGATATTGATTTGGTATTGGCTTGCTGTCTGGCACTCAGCCTATTTCTATCCACCTTATCGTATGGCACTAGCGGAGCTAAAGGAATTGAAGGAGCAGCTTCAAGAGCTCATGGATAAGGGGTTCATTCGGCCTAGTGTGTCACCTTGGGGTACACCGATGTTGTTTGTAAAGAAGAAGGATGGGTCCATGCGCATGTGTATTGACTATCGGCAGTTCAATAGGGTTACGGTGAAGAACCGCTATCCCTTGCCCGCATTGATGATTTGTTTGACCAGCTTCAGGGAGCCAGAGTGTTTCAAATGATTGATTTGAGATCTGGGTATCATCAGCTGAGGATTCGAGATTTTGATATTCCGATGACTTCTTTCAGGACCAGATATGGTCATTATGAGTTCTTGGTTATGTTGTTTGGGCTGACATTGCCCCAGCTGCGTTCATGTAATTGATGAACAACGCGTTTCAGCCTTATCTTGATTCTTTTGTCATTGTGTTCATTGATGACATCCTGGTTTATTCTTGTAGATTAAGAGCATTCTCAGTGTGACGACCCAGTCTATTTCTCCTAAATTGAATTGTCAGGACGTTCAGTTTTGAGTTTCGGAGAGTTTTGGGACATTTAGTCCCTAAATGAGAGCTTAAGTGTTGGAAAGTTACCCGTAGTCAGAGCAGCGTGAAGACCGCCTCGGAATGGTAATCCGATGGTTCCGTTAGCTCCGTTAGGTGATTTCGGGGTTGGGGGCGTGTTCGGAATGTATTTTGGAAGTCTGTAGCTCATTTAGGCTTGAAATGCCAGAGTTTAAATTTTTGGAGTTTCCGGTCCAATAGTGAATTTTTTATCCGAGGATCGGAATGGAATTCTGGAATTTGCAGTAGTTCCGTAATCTCATTTGGGATGTGTGTGAAAAATTTGAGGTCATTCGGATAAGTTTAGACGTGTTTCGGCGTCGGATGTGAATTCTAGAATGTTCCTATGTTTCTAGGCTTGAACCTATGCATAATCGATGTTTTTGATGTTATGAGGTGTGTCTTTAAGACTCGACCTAGTTCAAATAATGTGTTAAGGTTGGTTGGTAGTTTTGGTTGAGGTCCCAGGGGCCTCGGGTGTGTTTCCGGTGTTCAAACATAAATTTTTGGCCTATGAGTCTTTGCTGGTTTTTCTGGTTTTTTCTGGTTTTCTCTTCAGCTCTGTTTTGCTCTCTGCGATCGCAAAGGTTCACCCGCGATTGCATAAGGTAAAAGTGAGAGGTCATGCGGTTATTCGATGCGATCACAGTAAAAGGTTTGTGATCGCAGTGTGTTGGGATTTTTGTCAGCGCGATCGCATGACCAGGACCGCGTTCGCATAGAGTATTCTTGGTTTGGGGGACTTTCAATATTTGTTCTACGCGGTCCCGTAGCCCCAACCGCGATCGTGTAGCTTTGGGTTCTCAAAATTCGCGATCGCGTACTTCTTTCTGTGATCGAATAGCATGATTCTAGGCTCGTGCTTCTTTACTCTCTGCGATCGCGACTCCTTGTTTGCGATCGCATATAACAAATGCCTGGGCAGTCTTTTAAAGGCCCAAATCCGACAGTTAGCCATTTTTACCAAAACTCAAGCTTGAGATCTCGGATTTGAGAGGGATTTCGATAGTTTTCTAGAGGCAACAATTGAGTAATGATTCTAAATTCCTTTTCTCTTATAACCCGCTAAGATCATGCCTAGTTGCCTGAATTGCCTATTTACTTAAATTGCATTACGTTAAGCATGTTAGACTAGAATTACCTGTTGCCTTGTGTTTTATGCACCCTAATTCTGAATGATTTCTTGTTGTGGATGTGTATTTACTTTGGGACTACGGGAGGGTATCCCGGAAGATCCGCCTGCATATTTACTTTGGGACTACGGGACGGTATCCCTGGAGATCCCCCTGCATATTTACTTCGGGACTACGGGACGATATCCCGGGAGATCCCCCTGCATATTTACTTTGGGACTACGGGACGGTATCCCGGGAGATCCCCCTGCATATTTACTTTGGGACTACGGGACGGTATCCCGGGAGATCCACTGGACAGTTGTGGAAAGGACTACGGGACGGTATCCCGGGAGATCCTTCGGATATACATATGATGGACTACGGGACGGTATCCCGGGAGATCCACTGGATAGTTGAGAAAAAGGACTACAGGACGGTATCCTGGGAGATCCTCATTGTTACCATTGTTGTTATGCTGTACATATTCCGTGTTTACTATGTTCTTATGTTTATGTTATTACGTTGTTTGACCTTTCTTATTTCACTGTTGTACTCATTATTACCGCCTGATTTCATACCGTAAATTCCTATTATACTGTTTAATATCAGTAGGGCCTTGACCTTCCTCGTCACTACCCGACCGAGGTTAGGCTTGGAACTTACTGAGTACCGTTGTGGTGTACGCATGCCCTTTCCTGCGCATGTTTTTCATGTGCAAATCCAGGTACCTTCACTCAGGCGCACTATCCCCGAGGTTGAGAGATACATCATAGACTTCGAGGTACATATGCCGCGTCCATAGACCAGGAGTCTCTATCTTATTCCAGCTTTTGTGAAAATTTTATCTTTTTTTACAGTTCTATAGACATTCTGTAGTTAGAGCAGTGTATTAGATTTTGTTAGCCTGTGGTTCCCGTTAGTTTCCCGGTTTTGGGGTGATATTGTAGACCTCCATATTATTTTCGGTTGTATATGCCAAGTGGCATTTATATACAGTCTTTCTTTTAGATTGTTCGTCTTTCTTTTCCTTAATTATTCTGCAAGTTATGTTGTTATTCCGCATTGCTAGGCTTACCTAGTTATAGGGACTAGGTGCCTTCACGACATGTTCACGGAGGGCGAACTGGGGTCGTGACACGTTGGTATAAGAGCTCTAGGTTCATAGGAGTCATGGGACACATGCCGGTTTATTAGAATCTCGTTGGTCGGTACGAAGACGTCTGTACTTATCTACGAGAGGCTATGAAACTGCTTAGGAAAAATCTTCACTTCATTGATTTCCTTGTCGTGTAGTATCTTTTGACATCAATTCTAAACCTCTGTTTTCTATTTTCTCACAGATGGTGAGGACACGTGCTACTCGGGACGATCAGGCACCCGTGCCCTCTACAGCAGCTGTCAGAGGCCAAGGCCGAGATAGAGGCCGAGGACGCGCACGTGGTGCAACGAGAGCACCTGCGCGAGCTGCCGCCAAGGTACCACCAGCAGATCCAGCCGAGGTTCAAACACCCGACACGCCTACCACCACTACTACTCCAGCTCTTCAGGAGACATTGGCTTAGTTCATGTCCATGTACTACACTCTGGCTCAGGCAGGGTTGCTTCCCCTTACTGCAGCCAAATCTCAGGCCGGGGGAGGAGCACAGACTCTTGCCGCCCGCACTCCTAAGCAGCGAGTGCATGTGGAGCAGGTCCCAGAGGTCATTCCTATACTGCCTATAGTGCCAGTTCAGCCCCAAGAATGGTCAGCGGCTTCAGAGGACGAGCAGCGGAGACTTGAGAGGTTCAAGAAGTATGACCCTCCCGCATTTAGTGGACTAGCATCAAATGATGCCTTGGGAATTCTAGAGGAGTGTCACCATATTCTGCGCACTATGGGCATAGACAGATCTAGTGAGGTTTCCTTTACGACCTTCCAGCTTCGCGAAGCCGCCTATGATTGGTGGCGCACCTATGAGTTAGACACTCCAGACGAAGCTGATTCACTGACCTGGACCCAGTTCTCAGATATGTTCCTGAGAGAATTTGTGCCTCAGGGATGCATGGTGCGCAGAGTTTGAGCATTTGCGCCAGGTTGCTATGACAGTTTCAGAGTATGCTATCTGTTACACCATATTGGTTAGGCATGCACAGGCTTTGATTGCTACTGTCTGCGATAGGGTTCGCTGGTTCATTGAGGGTCTTGTCCCACCCACAGGTCGACATGGTAGGGATAATATGGTCCACCCAGTTCATTCAGCTCTTCCAGCAGCCAACGGTACCCCATCTCCACCCAGGCCTCAGGAGCCTTACTATGTACCTCCAGTTTCTAGCGCGCCTCCTGCACGGGGTGCTTTCAGAGGTCAGTCTAGCAAACCTGGCCCTAGCCAGTCAGAACTGCCACGTCCTCCCAGGGCTTGTTTCGAGTGTGGAGATACACGCCATGTGGTTAGGGACTTCCCCAGACTTGGTAGGGGTGCATCTTCATAGACCTTTCAGCCACAACGTGCTCAGTAGAGTTCTCAGGCCATGATCACAGCTCCAGCTGCTACCCCACCTGCCCAGACAGCTAAGGGCGGAGGTCGGGGAGGTAGTGGTCGCTCTCGTGGGGGAGGCTAGGACAGATGCTATGTTATTCCTGCTCTTACCGAGGCTGTTGCCTCCGATTCTTTCATCACAAGTATTATACTGGTTTGTCACAGAGATGCATCGGTTCTATTCGATCCAGGCTCCACGTATTCTTATGTGTCTTCTTATTTTGCTCCACATTTGGGTATATCCTGAGATTCTTTGGGTTCTCCTGTTTATGTTTCTACTTCTGTGGGAGATTTTCTTGTTGTGGATAACGTTTATCGGTCGTGTTTGGTTACTATTTGTGGTTTTGAGAGCACTGCGGACTTATTGTTACTCAATATGGTGGATTTTGATATTATCTTGGGCATGGACTGGTTATCGCCCCATTATGCTATTCTTGATTGTCACGCCAAGACCGTGACGCTGGCTAAGCCAGGTATTCTGCGTGTTGAGTTGAGTGGTACTTTATATCACACTCCCAGTAGAGTTATCTTGTTTCTTATAGCTTAGCGTATGGTTGAGAAGGGGTGTGTCGAGTATTTGGCTTATGTGAGAGATGTCAGTGTTGATACCCCTTCTTTTGATTCAGTTCCACTGGTACGGGATTATCCCGATGTGTTTCCAGTTGATCTTCAGGGCATGCCGCCCGATAGAGACATTGATTTTGGCATTGACTTGTTGTCGGGCACTCAGCCCATTTACATTCCTCCTTACCGTATGGCTCCTCCTGAGTTGAAGGAGTTGAAGGATCAGTTACAAGGATTGCTTGATAAGGGTTTTATTCGACCCGGTGTTTCACCTTGGGGTGCTCCTGTCTTATTTGTGAAGAAGAAAGATGGTTATATGCGCATGTGTATTGATTATCACCAGTTGCACAGGTTTACAGTGAAGAATCGTTATCCCTTGCCTCGTATGATGATCTATTTGACTAGCTTCAGGGCGCACATGTATTTTCTAAGATTGATTTGTGCTCAGCTTACCATCAGTTGAAGATTCGGGAGCCGGATATCTCGAAGACTGACTTCAGGACTCGGTATGGCCATTATGAGTCTCTAGTTATGTCATTCGGGCTGACTAGTGCCCCCGTAGCATTTATGCATTTGATGCACAGTGCGTTCAGTCCATATCTCGACTCGTTCGTCATTGTTTTCATAGATTATATTCTTGTTTACTATCGGAGTCGGGAAGATCATGAGCAGCACCTGAGGACAGTGCTTCAGACCTTGAGAGAGAAGAAGTTGTATGCAAAGTTCTCAAAATGTGAGTTTTGGTTGAGTTCTGTGGAATTCTTAGGCCACGTGGTATCGAGTGAGGGCATTCGAGTGGATCCGATGAAGGTACAGGCCGTGCAGAGTTGGCCCAGGCCATCCTCAGTTATGGAGATTCGTAGTTTCCTTGGCTTGGCAGGTTACTACTGTCGTTTTATGGAGGGGTTTTCATCGATTGCAGCCCCTATGACTAGATTGACCTAGAAGGGTGCTCCATTTCATTGGACAGAGGAGTGTGAGGCGAGCTTTCAGAAGCTCAAGAAATCTTTGACTACAGCCCCAATTTTGATATTGCCTACTGGTTCGGGGTCTTATACAGTTTATTGTGATGCCACGCGAGTTGGCCTTGGAGCGGTGTTGATGCAGGACGGTAGGGTGATTGTCTACGCGTCCAAATAGTTGATGATACATGAGAAGAATTACCTTGTCCATGACCTTGAGTTAGCTGCCATTGTTCATGCCTTGAAGATCTGGCATCATTATTTGTACGGTGTGCCTTGTGATATTTATACCGACCACCGGAGTTTGCAGCACATATTCAGGCAGAAGGATCTAAATTTGTGCCAGCGTAGATGGTTAGAGTTGCTAAAGGACTATGACATCACTATATTATACCACCCGGGAAAGTCCAATGTATTGGCCGACGCCTTGAGTCGCCGGGCGGAGAGTTTGGGGAGTTTGGCGTACCTTCATGCAGCTGAGAGACCTCTAGCCTTAGATGTCCACTCCTTAGCCAGTCAGTTCGTGAGATTGGATCTTTCTGAGCCTTGCCGGGTATTAGCTTGTGTGGTTTCTCGGTCTTCCCTATTCGATCGTATCAGGGAGCGAAAATATGATGATCATCATTTACTTGTCCTTAAGGACAAGGTCCAACACGGTGATGCCAGAGATGTGACCATTGGAAATGACGGGGTATTGAGGATGCAGGGTCGGATTTTTGTGCCCAATGTTGATGTGCTTCGGGAGTTTATTTTAGTAGAGGCCCATAGTTTGCGGTATTCCATCCATCCGGGTACTGCGAATATGTATCAGGATTTGAGGCAGCACTATTGGTGGCGAAGAATGAAGAAGGATATACCAGAGTTTGTAGCCAAGTGCCTCAACTGTCAGTAGGTCAATTGTAAGCATCAGAGACCGGGAGGGTTACTTAAGAAGATTGATCTTCCAGAGTGGAAGTGGGAGAGGATCACCATGGACTTTGTGGTTGGACTTCCTCGGACTTTGAGGAAGCATGATTCTATTTGGGTGATTGTGGATCGGCTGACCAAATCAACCCCTTTCATTCCGGTATTGACTACTTATTCGACGGAGAGGTTGGGAGAGATTTATATTCGGGTGATCGTTCGTCTGCATGGTATTCCAGTTTATATTATTTCAGACAGAGGTACTCAATTCACTTCACGGTTCTGGAGAGCCGTTCAGCAAGAGTTCGGTACTAGGGTGGAGTTGAGCACAACATTTCACCCCCAGACAGACGGACAGTCCGAGCGCACTATTCAGATTCTTGAGGATATGCTCCGTGCGTTTGTGATTGAGTTTGGAGGGTCTTGGGATCAGTTCTTGCCATTGGCGGAGTTTGCTTACAACAACAATTATCAATCCAGTATTCAGATGGCGCAGTATGAGGCTTTATATGGTAGGAGGTGCAGATCTCCGGTGGGTTGGTTCGAGCCAGATAAGGCCAAGCTATTGGGCACAAAGTTGGTTCAGGATGCATTGGAGCAGGTCAAGGTGATTCAGGATAGACACCGTACAGCCCAGTCCAGGCAGAAGAGTTACGCGGACTGGAAGGTTCGTGATGTTTCATATATGGTCGGAGAGCGGGTTCTGCTTCGGGTTTCGCCTATGAAGGGCGTTATGAGATATTGAGGCGTGTTGGGGAGGTTGCCTATGAGATTGCCTTACCTCAAATCTTGGCAGGAGTTCATCCGGTATTTCATGTTTCGGTGCTCCGGAGGTATCACGGTGACCCGTCCCATGTCTTGGATTTCAACTCAGTCCAATTAGACGACGATCTATCATATGTTGAGGAGCCTATAGCTATATTGGACAGGCAAGTCAGGAAGCTCAGGTCGAAGAACATTGTTTCAGTAAATGTTCAGTGGCAGGGACAGCCGACCGAGGAGGCGACTTGGGAGACCGAGCAGGATATGCACAACAATTACCCTCATCTTTTCACTACTTCAAGTATGTCTTTATGCTCGTTCAAGACGAACAAATTTTTAAGTGTAGGAGGATGTGACGACCCGATCGGTCGTCTTAAGAATTAATGCCCCGATCCCGTGTTAATTGTTTTCCCCAAGTCTATTTCTGCTAAATTGAATTGCCCGGGACGTTCGGTTTTGAGTTTCGGAGAGTTTTGGGACATTTAGTCCCTAAATGAGAGCTTAAGTGTTGGAAAGTTGTTGTAGTCGGAGCAGTGTGAAGACAGACTCGGAATTGAAATTTGATGGTTTCGTTAGCTCCGTTAGGTGATTTCGAGGTTGGGGGCGTGTTCGGAATGTATTTTGGAAGTCTGTAGCTCATTTAGGCTTGAAATGCCGAAGTTTGAATTTTTGGAGTTTCCGGTCCGATAGTGAATTTTTGATTCGAGGGTTGGAATGAATTCCGGAAGTTGCAGTAGTTCCGTCATGTCATTTGGGATGTGTGTGAAAAATTTGAGGTCATTCAGATAAGTTTAGACGTGTTTCGACGTCGGATGTGAATTCTTGAATTTTCCTAAGTTTCTAGACTTGAACCTATGCATAATCGATCTTTTTGATGTTATGAGGCATGTGTTTAAGACTCGACCTAGTTCAAATAAGGTGTTAAGGTTGGTTGGTAGTTTTGGTTGAGGTCCCGGTGGCCTCGGGTGTGTTTCGGGTGTTCAAACATAAATTTTTGGCCTATGGTCTTTTCTGGTTTTTCTGGTTTTTCCTTCAGCTGTGTTTTGCTCTCTGCGATCGCAAAGGTTCACTCGCGATCGCATAAGGTGAAAATGAGAGGTCCTGCGGTTTTTCTCTGCGATCACAGTGTGTTGGAATCTTGGTCAGCGCGATCGCATGACCAGGACCGCGTTCGCATAGTGTATTCTTCGTTTGGGGGAGTTTCAATGTTTGTTCTACGCGGTCGCGTGGCCCCAACCGCGATCGCGTAGCTCAAGGTCCTCAAGGCTCGCGATCACGTACTGATTTCTACGATCGCATAGCATGATTCTAGACGCGTGTTTCTTCACTCTCCGGGATCGCGACTCCTTGTCTGTGATCGCATATAACAAATGCCTGGGCAGTCTTTTAAAGGCCCAAATCCGAGGGTTAGACATTTTTACCAAAACTCAAGCTTCAGAGCTCGGATTTGAGAGAGATTTCGAGGGTTTTTCAGAGGCAACGATTGGGTAATGATTCTAAACTCCTTTTTGCTTATAACTCGCTAATCTAATCACGAATTCCTCTTCTAATTTCGGATTTTGCATGGAAAATGGGTAAGACTTCATAGACCAAATTATTGAATTTTGAGTGGGTGATTAACCTCCGATTTGAGAGATTTTTATATGGTTGGACTCGTGAGAGTACGAGGGTTCTGAAAATGTAAAATTTATCCGATTCTGAGATGATGGCCTGAGGGGCGTTTTGGTCATTTTACATAATTTCACGCCTTAGCTTTGAATTAAATAGTAAAATCAGTTGCATGAGATATTATTTACGATATGTAATTGAATTGTATATATTTGGGCCATTTGGAGTCGAATACTCCTGGCAAACATGTGGTTTCAAGTTGATTTTTAGCCGGTTCAAGGTAAGTGGCTTGTCTAACCTTGTGTGGGGGACCTTACCCCTTAGGATGTGATATTTGGTACATGAATGCCTTGTGCATGAGGCGACGAGCGTGTATTTGTGCTAATTGTTGAAAATCCGATTTTACTTTAAATATTTAGCCTGAGTTTCTTTCTTACCATTTTTATTTTAATTGCAGCTATAGTCTATGTTAGCTTAGAAAATCATGCCTAGTTGCCTGAATTGCCTATTTGCTTAAATTGCACTACGTGAAGCATGTTAAACTAGAATTATATATTGTCTTGGGTTTTATGCACCCTAATTCTGAACGTCTTCTTTTTGTGGCAGTGTATTAGATTTTGTTAGCCTGTGGTTCTCGTGAGTTTCCCGGTTTTGGGGTGATATTGTAGACCTCCGTATTATTTAGGGTGGTATATGCCAAGTGGAATTTATATATATTCTTTCTTTTAGATTGTCAGCTTTCTTTTAATTAATTATTCCGCAAGTTATTTTTTTATTCCGTATTGCTAGGCTTACCTAGTTATAGGGACTAGGTGCCGTCACGACATGTTCACGAAGGGTGAACTAGGGTCGTGACACTCAGCATTTGAGAAATGTGTTACAGAGGTTGAGAGAGGAGAATCTTTATGCGATATTCTCCAAGTGTGAGTTCTGGCGTGGTTCGGTAGCTTTCTTGGGGCACGTGGTGTCTAGTAAGGGGATTCAGGTTGATCCAAACAAGATAGAGGCGGTGCAGAGTTGGCCCAGGCCGTCCTCAGCTACAAAGATTAGAAGTTTCCTTGGTTTTGCGGGATATTCCCGATGCTTCGTAGAGGAATTATCTTATATTGCTTTGCCTTTGACCAGATTGATCCAGAAGGGTGCTCTATTCAGATGCGCTGATGAGTGTGATGAGAGGTTTCAGAAGCTCAAGTCAGCATCGACGACACCATCAGTAATAGTTTTGCCTGCTGGTTCGGGTTCTTACACAGTTTATTGTGATGCTTCTCGAGTTGACTTGGGAGCGGTATTGATGCAGGACGGTAGGGTGATTTCTTACGCGTCCAGACAATTGAAGGTGCACGATAAGAATTATCCAGTGCACGATCTTGAGTTAGCTGCCAATGTTCATGCCTTGAAGATTTGGCGGCATTATTTGTATGGAGTGCAGTGTGATATTTTCACTGATCATCGCAGTTTGCAGTATTCGCTGAGGCAGAAGGACTTGAATTTGCGTCAGATGAGATGGTTAAAGCTCCTCAAGGATTATGACCTCACTATCTTATATCACCCGGGGAAGGCCAATGTAGTGGCCAATGCCTTGAGTCGCAGAGTTGAGGGTTTCGGGAGTCTAGCCTACCTTACAGTAGCAGAGCGGCCATTAGCCCTTGATGTTCAGGCCTTAGCAGGTCATTTGGTGAGATTGCATCTATCAGTGCCCCTGCAGGTATTGGCTTGTGTAGCCTCCAGGTCTTTCCTTTACGATCAGATTAGAGCACGCCAGTATGATGATCCACATTTGCTTGTTCTTCAAGACAGGGTCCGTCGTGGTGATGCCAGGGATGTGTTTATTGGTGATGGTGGGGTCATGAGGATGCAGGTCTGGATTTGCGTGCCCAATGTAGATGGGCTTCGAGATTTGATTGTAGCAGAGGCTCATAGTTCGCGGTATTCCATCCATCCGGGTGCCGCGAAGATGTATCAGGATTTGAGGCATCATTATTGGTGGAGAAGGATGAAGAATGATATTGTGGAGTTTGTGGCTCGGTGTCTCGACTATCCACAGGTCAAGTATGAGCACCAGAGACCTGGTGGGTTGCTTCAGAGGTTTGATATTCCGGATTGGAAGTGGGAGCAGATCACCATGGACTTCTTAGTTGGACTCCCACGGACTTCGAGGAGGTTTGATGCTACATGGGTTATTGTTGATCGGTTGACCAAGTCCGTGCACTTCATTCCTGTTGGTACCACTTATTCTTCAGAGAAGTTAGCTGAGATTTATATCAGGGAGATTGTCAGATTGTATGGGGTTCCAGTTTCTATCATTTCCGACAGAGGCACTCAGTTCACATCTCAGTTTTGGAGAGCTCTGAAGAGAGAGTTGGGTACTCAGGTTGAGTTGAGCACAACGTTTCATCCTTAGACCGACGGGCAGTCGGAGTGCACCATTCAGATTTTGGAGGATGTGTTGCGTGCTTGTGTGATTGACTTTGGTGGTTCATGAGATAAGTTTCTTCCACTAGCGGAGTTTGCATATAATAACACCTATCAGTCGAGTATTCAGATGGCTCCGTATGAGGCTCTATATGGTAGGAGGTACCGATCTCCGGTTGGTTGGTTTGAGTCGGGAGAGGCTAGGCTATAGGGCACATACTTGGTTCAGGATGCTCTGAGTAAGGCAAAGCTGATTCAGGAACGGCTCCGAGATGTGTCTTTCATGGTTGGGGATAAGGTGTTGCTGAAGGTGTCACCCATTAAGGGTGTTATGAGATTCGGGAAGAGAGAGAAGCTGAGTCCCAGGTTCATTGGGCCATTTGAGGTGCTTCAAAGCGTTGGGGAGGTGGCTTATAGGCTTGCTATGCCTCCCAGTTTATCGAGTATTCATCCAGTATTCCATGTTTCGATGCTTCGGAAGTATGTTGGTGACCCTTCCCATGTTTTGGACTTCAACACGGTTCAACTCCAGGGTGATATGTCATATGAGGTAGAGCCAGTGGCTATTTTGGGTCGACAGGTTAGGAAGCTGAGGTCTAAGGATATAGTTTAAGAGAAGATTCAGTGGAGAGGACCGCCGGTGTGGGATGCCACCTGCGAGACCGAGCGGGAGATGCGGGACAAATATCATCACTTATTCAAGATTCCAGGCATGATTGTAGACCCGTTCGAGGACGAACATTGTTTAAGACGGGGAGGATTTAACGACCCGGTCGGTCGTTCCGTGAGATTTACCCCGTTTCCCCCATATCTGCATTTTTTATATATCGTTATCCTGTTTTTGATGTGTTGGGTCAGTTGGTTTGGATCCACAATGGTTATGGTGAGAGTTTAGGCATTTAGCCTTTTAAGGTAGCCTAATAGTTGAGAAAGTCAACTGAGAGTTGACCTATTGGTAAACGACCTCGGAATGCGGATTTTATGGCTCGGATAGCTTCATTACGTGATTTGGGACCTAGGAGTGTGTTCAGAATATTTTTGTGGTGTCCGCTGTAGAATTAGGCTTGAATTGGCGAAAGTTGGTTTTTGGTGATTTTCGGTCAGCAGTGGAAAATAGGCTATCGGGGTCGGAATGGAATTCCGGAAGTTGGAGCAGGTTCGTAATGTCATTTGGATATGTCTGCGAAATTTCAAGTCAATCGGAGGTGTTTCGGTTGGTTTCGGCGTAGTTGGCAAAATTTGGATGTTTTAAAGTTCATAGACTTGAATTTCAGTATTTCGAAGGCTCGACTAAGTTTGAGTGATGTTATGGGATATGTTGGTATGTTTGGTTTAGGTTCCGAGGGCCTCGGGTGTGTTTCGGGTAATTATCGGACCAATTCTTGTCTTGAAAACTAGGCATATTTTTGCTGGTGTGAGGTTCGGGTTTCCTTCTACGCGATCGCGTAGGGTAAGATAGTGGGGCGGGCATTTTATTCTACGCGATCGCGTGGTTAGGATTGCAATCACGCAGGTTGGTCAGGTTAGGCAGTGCGATCGCGTGGGGATTTCTGTGATCGCGTAGAGTATTTTTCTTTTTTGGCGCATGTGTGGGTGGAGAATTTGTTCTATGCGATCGCGTGTATTGGTCTGCGATCGCATTGGTCGGGAATTTTGGGCGCGTGAATCTTGTTTATTGGAATTTACATATTTAAAGTGTGGATTAAATACCTTGTTGTGCTTATGTATTGAATAATTTTATTATATTTTATGAAGTGAGTATTTGTTACTTAAATTATTCTTGTTCTTTAATGTTTCCAAAGATATTAGCTAACCCTAGGAGTCTCCCATTAACTCCGAATTAATTTTGGAAAAGATAATTTGGGGTTGGGAAAGATTAATTAACAACAACTTGAGGCTTTAACCCTCATTTTATAGATTCTACCTAGGGATAGGATTGAACTACTTGTAGCCATACTCGGAAGTGCTTAATCTCTTAATTGGGTTAGGAATAATTCAATTAGGAAGTCTTGTTAGTCTTTGGAAAAAGCTAATTAAGAATTATTATCCGTGGCTAATTAACATAAACTCGCTCATATTTGTGAAATCGCGAAATACATTGGATCGTTACTTGAGTGTAATTCCCGAAACATCCATGCTTGTTTCCATTGATCATTTTACTTGCTTTCTAGGTTAGTTTATATTTTCGCATTCAGTTATAACCAACTTTCAAAACCAAAATCTTATTTGTTTGGCATTGCGCGATAAGTGATAATTCTCTTGCATTCCTAATCACCCTCATATTGTTCTCCGTGGGATTCGACCCCAACCTTGTTGGGTTACTATATTTGGCATCGATCTCTTACACTATTTTATGGTGTAATTTGAGTGTATCAACCATGATAGACATAAGGAATATCAGCCTAGCCTTCCGTATGCACAAGATTCTTCTGGAAGAGGGGCACAAACCTTCCAGAGAACCTCAACGAATGCTGAACCCGAATATGAAGGAAATAGTAAATAAGGATGTGATTAAGTGACTGATGCGGGTATTATCTTCCCCATCTCTGACAGCAACTGGGTCAGACCTGTCCAATGTGTGCCAAAAAAGGGAGGAATGACGGTAGTACAAAATGAGAATAACGAGTTGATCTCGACTCGTACAGTCACAGGGTGGTGGATTTGCATGGACTATAGAAAACTGAACATAGCAACTGGATTTGCATGGACTATAGTTAAATTTAAGGAATACCCTTTTAAAAAAAATAAGAAAAATGTAATCTCAATATAAAATCTCTCCCAAAAATTGGGCGTCACCGAGTAAATGAGCATCTACATAGGAATATAGTCTAACACAACGTCTAGAGAATAAAACTGAACTTTTCGGTAAGTTATCTATCTGTTGTGGGTGATCAGAGTTAATGTAGGGTCACTAGTAGGCTAATATGGGTGCGTGTTCTGCACCGGGTCAGAATTGTTGGCTCCGAGTTTCTATTATTGAGAAATGTACCATTCGATTGTGATTGAGCTTATTCATATTCTAGAGTGATCTATGAGTTACCCTTCGGTGGGTATGTTTGGTTGGGGCCCCGAGGGGCTCGGGATTGATTTCGGATGGTTGGCGGGGTTTTGAACTTAGGATTGACCGCACCTGCGGATGGGTAGCCGCAGGTGCGATGGTCCATGCGCAGGTGCGAAAGAGGCTAGGAAAGGGAATTTCCCCACGTGCGAAGTTATGGCCGCACCTGCGAAGCCGCATGTGCGGAAGATTGGCTGCAGGTGCGAAATTGGTTCTTTAAGTATGATTCCGTAGGTGCGCACCTGGGACTGTAGGGGCAGAAATGCTGGCAGAAACAGAATAAAGAGGGGCATCCGTGAAATTCATTACATTCTACCATTTTTTCTTGCGAGAGTTGCTCCTTTGAAGGCAAATTTGAGAGTGGATTCGTGATTCTTTAGTGAAAGTACGTTCTCGGGTTATTAACACCGTTTCTATGCTATTTTGATTCGGATTAGGCTTGTATTTGAAGAATCAAAGTAAGAAAAGTTTGGAAAATGGGAGGAAGGAGTTCGGAATTTCTTTTGGCAGTTTTAGTGGGCAATTGTGGTCCGATTTTGATGTTTTTGGTATGTACGTTCTCGTGGGAGGATAAGGGTTCTTGTGATGTAAATTTTACAGGATTCCAAGACGTGGTCCAGGGGCTCGGGTTTTGCCGAATTTTGAGATTCTTGTATAATTTGATAGTTTTCGATTGGGTTGTGTTCCTTGAGTATATATTGATGATGTTGAACTGGTTTTGGCAAGATTCGGAGCAATCAGGAGCCAATTTGAGGGGCAAAAGCATAGCGGACTATTATTGTGGCCAGGTAGAGGTAAGTAATGGTTATAAATCTTGTCCTGAGGGTATGGAACCCCGGACTACATATTTTCTCACTGATTTTAGAATGGAGCACATATCGGATGGCGAATATGTGGCGCGTACGGATTTTTGGATTGGACTAGGTCCTCTCCGCGGCAACTAATGAGTTACATATTTTACTCAAAACCTTATGTTAAATCATATTCTAAAGATTGTTGAAATATTTGGGCTATAAGATGTGTTTGGAGCCTCGTGCCTATCTGTTTAGACCCCTTGGGGGATTTTTACTGTTGTTTTGCCTAAGTATTTGTTGATGATTTCACTAAGACACATTGTGATTACTATTTTTGAAACACAGCCTGATTTACACTACTTGAGATTTAAAATGATGTTTTGGGTCGAGTAATCTCTTTTACTGATTCACCCGAAGGGCCTTTTGAGTGGTTCTGCTGAGTGATGCCGAGGGCTTGAGTGATGGTGAGGTGCTTAGTGATATTAGCGCTTGGGCAGAAGGAGACCCTCCGGAGTCTGTAAACACCCCCAGTGAGCGCACTAAGTGCCGAGTGCCGAATGACGACAGATTGGGAGGCATGATTGACTGTGAGGTGCTGAGTGACTTGGAGGCATGCCCGAGGGGCTGATTATGATACATGTTTTTTCCCGAGGGGCCACTCATGATTTTACCACTTTCATTATGAACTTATGAAATATGTTTTGACCAAGGGGCCTCTATATGATTTATTTCATTTTCATACTAAATCTTTCGTTTTGAAGTTGTTAAAAATATGCATTCTTCAAATGACTTTTCTGAGGTTGATTTTAAGGAATGATGATTTCGTATACCTATGTTTACACTATTGGAAAGTAAGGCTGTGTATATTGTGATTTTATGACATTAATTTTTATGTGTTTCTTTCTGCTTAGACCTAATTTATTTTCATTACTACTGAGTTGGTGTACTCACATTACTCCCTGCACCTTGTGTGCAGATTCAGGTGTTAGGGCAAGGTGAGCTGCCTATCCATTCCAGAGATTCTCGGAGGTTTGCGAGGTAGCTGCATGCGTCCGCAATCCTGGTCCCTCTCCTGCTTACTACCATAGCATTTATTTTCATTGAGTTGTATATTTTATGTAGATGCTCATGACCAGTGACTCTGGGTTCTCGGGGGTTGTATTTATTATTCAGTATAGTTTTGACTGTTTTATAAATGTTTAAAGGAAACCTTTATGGGTAATTAGTATAGTAAAGATGTAAATGGATGCTTATTATGTATTTAGTGAAGTTTTGGCTGGCCTAGTTCCACGATAGGCTCCATCACGACTGGCCTGGATTTGGGGTCGTGACAGTTTGGTATCAGAGCGCTAGGTTACATAGGACTCACTGGTCATGACCAGGTTTAGAAGAGTCTTACGGATCGGGACGGAGAAGTCTGCACTTATCTTCGAGAGGCTGAGGAACACTTAGGAAAATCTCACAGTTTTAAAATTCTTGTCGTGTGAATCCATTGTATTCATCCAATAGCGTAACTCTTGAATTCCTTCCATGTATTCGAACGCGCACGAGAGCGCTTGATATTAACTTTGCATCGACGACTTGTGACTTCCACGGATGAGATGTGATTTTGGCATGTTGGTAGTGGGCTAGTCTGGAAGACTTATGGTCGGATTCATTCTGTGGCTTGATTGCTCAGCTTTTCGTTGTGTGGGCACATGTAATTGGGGACTTATATGTCTGTTTGTGTTTTTATTGATGTGAATTGGTGACTAGATTCCTATGTGGTGGGTATGATTTGATAGGAAGATGTGTTCAGACTATGATTTGTGGCAAAAGGGTTGTTGGAAATGTGGCAAGTTTATTGAGTGCTTGATTTCTGTCTCGATTTGGTATATGGCCTTGAGTTGTGAGTATGTTGGATGACCTCTCATTTTTGTAGTTGTGGAGTGAAGCGGATTTCTCTGTTGGGTTATGAGCTCCTGGTGATGTCTTTTGAGTTTATCATTATCCCCAGCAACATTCATGTCTTTGATTGACGGTGTATTCCATCCATATGAGCACTCCTTGTTATTGTATTCATTGATGGCGTCGTGGAATATTCGCTTAGCCGGGAGTAGCATACCCAGTATCCGAGGATGGAATTATAAGGATTCAGGGAGGAAAGGCTTTATGTCAATTCTCTGAGTGTGAATTTTGGCTCAGTTAAGTAGCATTCTTAGGACACGTGGTGTAAGGGTATCCATGTGGTCAGACATGTGTGGGTAGAGCTTCAAGAAGCTCGAGATTTATGTGACCACCGCTCCGGTGTTAGTTCTGCCTTCAGCTTCAGGTTTTTACCGTATATCGTGGTGCCTCGAGGGTAGACATTTGTTGTGTTCAGATGCAGGAAGGTGTAGTGATTGCGTGATAGTTTTGGTCTTCAGAAGTGTTTAGTGAGATAGCAGTTGAGGCTAACAGGCAGGGTATCTCCTGCGGGTTGTCCTAGGGTGTGTGGTCCCTATGTAGTCCTGTAATAAGTTCTCTTCTACTAGTAAAATGATATATGTTAGAATTTGAGTTTAGATCGCTTGTGGGAGTTGGCATGACCATCATAATGGTGGATGCAAGATTGGCCATTTATTTGAGTATTAGATAGTTTGGGTCATATAAGCTTATGGAGAATTTAGTTGAATCCCACCACAGCATGGTGGCAGTGTTAATGTGTGGGCATAATCTTGTTTGTTTTGATCCTTGGCTTTGAGCCAAGTGGGGGAGTTCGTTATTGATAAGTTGATTACATGATTATGTGTGCTATTGGTTTCAGTTCGAGGTATATTGGTAAATATGTTATGACCTGTAGGTGTGGGGCCTAGGAATTTCATGAGTAATGGAAATTTTTTCGAATATAGGTTGTAGTTTACTTGTTTGGGTAATTGGGTTTTATTGAATGATTTGGTGGAAAATGTAAAAGGTGTAGTGTGCGCAGTGTATGAATTTGTTTGTGGCTTCAAGTGAGTGGATTACTTTCCTAGTATATTAGTGTGCAAACGGGTCAGATCGATTCTGTCTAATTAGTCGGTGTGATTGAGATTTACGTTAGAGGATGTCAAGACTTGTGGTATTATACATCATCACGGGTTCTACATATTAGTATCAGGAAGGTGGAGGTAATGGCATTAGATTCGCAGGAAGTCTCTTCAGGGTAAGTTTTTCTAATATGGTGCATTCGGGGATGATTGAGGGAGTATTGAGTCATTTATGAGGCTTAGACGGTATGGTTTTGTGCTTGGGTCGCGTGTGGTGAGTCTGGGTTGCAAATTTGTTGTATAACGGAAGGAAGAAGTATCAATTTGAAGGTAAGTCATAAGAAACTTGGGTAATAGGGCAACTTGGTAGTAGGTCGGATCGGCATGGTAAGGGATACAATTAGTTCTTTGGGTGTTCTTCAGGTGGCGAGTTTTTCGGGTATATCTTAGCAATGCTCTTGGGTTTTTGGTGGCCTGTGTAGTTTGGTTGAGTTAGAAGAGTTCAGTCCTGACGGTTTCGTGTTGTGCAAATGGGATTTCGGATAGTTCCTGATGGTTTGTACCACGGTTAAGGGTGCATATTTTCTTATGGCGTGTAGTGAGTTTGTTTCTAAATGGGATCCAATGGGAACTCTTGGCTAGTTGTGTACGTAGTTTCTTGTGGCTCACCAGGGACCCTGTAGTTGTCGTATTTTCCTTAGGTTGGCATGGTGTGTGCGGTATGTTGGGTATACATTTTAGAAAGATCAATGTGTTTGAGTTAAGGGTACTTCATTGATATCGCGGAGCCCCATTGTTGGATCGACTGTTGATATTTAAGGTTGCTTGGTAAACGGAAAGATTATGGGGGTATCCCCCGTGGAATGAGTGAGTATTTGGGATGTGTTATGTATTCGAGTGGTGGAGTAGTGATCAGACATGGTAATCCGTACGCTTCATGGATTTAGAGACTGAGAGTTCTCATAAACAGGATATTTTGTGGAAGTGAATTGTGAAGAGGCGAGCTGAGCTAGTCGGATGTTAGTATGTACCATGATTCTGCCATTATGAACTTTTTAGTAAGTTATCTATCTATTGTGGGTGATCAGAGTTAATTTGGGGTCACTAGTAGGCTAATATGGGTGTGTGCTCTGCGCCGGGTCAGAATTGTTGGCTCTGAGTTTCTGTTATTGAGAAATGTACCATTTGATTGTGATTGAGCTTATTCATGTTCTAGAGTGATCTATGAGTTACCCTTCGGTGTTGCGAGGAGTGGTGATTATTGGTTATATGCACATATGGTGCGGTTCTAATTGGGCGTTATGGCTAGGTATGAGTAAGGTAAGTAACTGGGTGTTGCGGGATTGAGGCGTGTTGGCTATACACCTTCTGTTTCGGGTTGCATGGTATCGTCCGGTTTCCCCCGTGGTTATGGCAAAGCACTTTGAGTACCTGATGGCGAATTTCGAATGGTTATTGATTTTGGGCAAGGTGTCTTGAACTATTCCAAGTGGACCGGCGTTGGATGAGATCGCGCAGTGCATCGGAGTTATGTAGGGGTATGACCTTTGGTATTGGATACATGTGTTTTTGATTTTGCGGTGTGTGCCAGGCTGTTAGTATGATATGGTGATGGTAATTGTTAATGAGAGGATAGTCCTCTCCTGTGGATCTTTTATATAATTTGATTGCATTGGGAAGTTGCTGATAAGTGCACAAGTTGCACAGGTTTTGGCTCCGAATTATATCGATGTGTCGAATGGTTAGTGTCATGTTATCAGGGTAGTCATGATGGATGAGAAGAGGTCATTGGACCTAGGAACATTTTCAGAATTTTCTACAGCATAACTGAAAGGATAATATCGGGAGTTGGCTTAGAAATCTTTTATAATTCCTCTTTGGGAAGGGGGAGTTTCATGTCTGGCTGATCGGACGAAGTTGTACGTGCTTATTTCATCATCGACAGTATATGGAAGTGTTAGAGCGAGGCATTTCTTCATAAGAGGTTATGTACCGGTATTGGGTTGTTCTGAGCAGTTATTGAGGTTAAGAGTTATTGTTATGAATCTTTGAGTCACGCGGTGTATTATGTGGTTTCATCTGGGTATGTATAGAGCTTGATTTAGCATGTTCAGACTTGTTCAGTTCATAGTTATGGGAATTTTGATCTTGTATATCATTTCAGAAGTGGGAATTTGGTTCTAAGGTTTTTGGGCCAGGATTTGGATTTCAAAATTTCAACGGTATTGTGTTATTGGATCTGTATAGGATAGGGTGATGTGGGATCACCCCGGGTATGTGCATGGTAAGCTACGTAAGAGTTTGATGGTGTTGGGGAACAACTCTTGGAACATTGGAGGACGAACGCATGTTTAAGTGGGGGAGGATGTAACGACCTGGCTGGTCGTTCCGTGAGATTTACCCCTTTTCCCCCATTTCTGCATTGTTATATATTGCTAGCCCGTTTTTGTTATGTTGGGTCAGTTGATTTGGGTCCGGAGTGGTCATGGTGAGAACTGAGGCAATTGGTCTCTCAAGGTAGCCTAATAGTTCAGAAAGTCAACTTAGAGTTGACTTATAGATGAACACCCTCGGAATGCGTATTTTATCGCTCGGATTGCTTCGTTAAGTGATTTAGGACTTGGGAGTGTGTTCAGAATGAAGTTTGGATGTCTGGTGTAGAATTAGGCTTGAATTGGCGAAAGTTAGTTTTTGGTGATTTCCAGTCGGCAGTGGAAAATAGGATATCGGTCGGAATGGAATTCTGGATGTTGGAACAGGTTCGTAATGTCGTTTTGGATATGTCTGAAAAATTTCAGGTCAATCGGAGGTGTTTTTGTTGGTTTCGGCGTAGTTGGCGAAATTTGGAAGTTTCAAAGTTCATATGCTTGAATTTTATGTGATTTTGGTGTTTTCGTGTTCTTTTTGGTGTTTCGAAGGCTCGACTAAGTTTTAATAATGCTATGGGGTGTGTTGGTATATTTGGTTAGGCCCCGAGGGGCTCGGAGGATTGATTTCGAATGGTTGGCGCGGTTTTGAAATTGGAAATTTGCAGAAAATAGTTGTTGGTGTGAGTTTCTAGTGTTGGCCACACCTGCGGATGGGTAGCCGCAGGTGCGATGTCGCAGGTGCGATGGGCCATGCGCAGGTGCGAAAGAGGCTAGGCAAAGGAATTTCCGCAGGTGCAAAGTTATGGCCGCACCTGCGAAGCCGCAGGTGCAGAAGATTGGCCGCATGTGCGAAATTGGTCCGTTAAGTAGGATTCCGCAGGTGCGCTACCTGGGACCGCAGGTGCGGGTCCGCAGGTGCGACTGAGTGTCCAAAAGTGCGGAAATGCTGGCAGAAACAGAATAAAAAGGAGCATCCGTGAAATTCATTACATTCTACATTTTTTGCATGCGAGAGGAGCTCCTTTGAAGGCAAATTGGAGAGGGGATTCGTGATTCTTCAGTGAAGGTACGTTCTCGGGTTATTAACATCGTTTCTATGCTATTTTGATTCGGATTAGGCTTGTATTTGAAGAAGTAAAGTAAGAAAAGTTTGGAAAATGGGAGGAAGGAGTTGGGAATTTCCTTTGGCAATTTTAGAGGGTAATTGTGGTTCGATTTTAATGTTTTTGGTATGTACGGTCTCGTGGGAGGATAAGGGTTCTTGCGATATAATTTTTATTGGATTTCGAGACGTGGTCCCAGGCTAGGGTTTGGCCGAATTTTGAGATTCTTGTATAATTTGATAGTTTTCGACTGGGTTGTGTTCCTTGAGTATATATTGATGATGTTGAACTAGTTTTGGCTAGATTCGGAGCAATCTGGAGCCAATTTGAGGGTAATAAGCATAGCGGACTAGTGTTGTGGCCCGGTAGAGGTATGTAATGGTTATAAATCTTGTCCTGAGGGTATGGAACCCCGGATTACATATTTTCTCGCTGATTTTACAATGGCGCACATATCGGATGACGAGTATGTGGCGCGTACTAATTTTTGGATAGGACTAGGTCCTCTCCGCGGCAACTAATGAGTTGCATATTTTACTCAAAACCTTATATTAAATCATATTCTAAAGATTGTTGAATATTTGGGCTATAAGCCATGTTTGGGGCTTCGTGCCGATCTGTTTAGACCCCTTGGGGGATTTTTGCTGCTGTTTTTCCTTACTATTTGTTGATGATTTCACTCAGCCACATTGTGCTTACTATTTTCGAAACTCAGCCTGATTTACACTACTTGAGATTTAAAATGATGTTTTGGGTCGAGTACCCTGTTTTACTGATTTGCCCGATGGGCCTTTTGAGTGGTTCTATTGAGTGAGGCCGAGGGACTAAGTGATGATGAGGTGCTGAGTTATATTAGCGGTTGGGCTAAACAAGTCCCCCTGGAGTCCGTACACAACCCCAGTGAGCGCATCGAGTGGCGAGTGCTGAGTGCCGAGTGACGAACGATTGGGAGGCATAAGTGACTGTGAGGTGCTGAGTGACTGTGAGGCATGCCTGAGGGGTTGATTGTGATACATGTTTTTAGACGAGGGCAACTTATGATTTTACTACTTTCATTCTAAACTTATGGAATATTTTTTGCCCGAGGGGCCTTTATATGATTCATTTAATTTTCATACTAAATCATTCAGTTTGAAGTTGTTAAAAATATGCATTCTTCAAAGGACTTTTCTGAAGTTGGTTTTAAGGAATGATGATTTCGTATATCTATGTTTACACTATTGGAAAGTAAGGCTGTGTATATTGTGATATGATGACATTGATTTTTATGAGTTTCTTGCTGCTAAGACCTGATTTATTTTCATTACTACTGAGTTGGTATACTCACATTACTCCCTGCACCTGTGTGCACATTCAGGTGTTAGAGCAGGGTGAGCTGCCTATCTGTTCCAGAGATTCTCGGAGGTTTGCGAGATAGCTGCATGCGTCTGTAGTCCTGCTCCCTCTCCTGCTTACTACCATAGCATTTATATTTGTTGAGTTATATATTTTATGTAGATGCTCATGACTAGTGACTACAGGTTCTCGGGGGTTGTATTTATTATTCAGTATAGTTTTGACTATTTTATAAATGTTTAAAGGAAACCTTTATAGGTAATCAGTATAGTAAATATGTAAATGGAAGCTTATTATGAATTTAGTGATGTTTTGGCTGGCCTTGTTCCACGATAGGTGCCATCACGACTGGCCTGGATTTGGGGTCGTGACACAAATTAAGATAAGGGAGGAGAGTAAAGGTCTGCGAACGCCAAGAAACTACCTCGATAATCTCCGAAAGTCCGAACTCCTCTGTCACGACCCAAAATGTATTAAGGTCGTGATTGCGCCGGACACCACAATCAGGCAAGCCAACACTCCATGGTTAATAAAATTCCTATTTTAGTATTTTGAAAATTGCTACTTTTATTTCATTATATAAATATAAAATAAAGTTACCTAGTAAACAACGATGTTTTAAATAATTCAATCGAAAAATATATCCCAAAGTCATCCCAGAACTCAGTGGCACAAGGGCATGAGCAATTTATACAAAAAATCAAATAAAATACCATAGCCGTCCAGAATACAAATGGAACAGTAGAGAAAGTTCAACTCAATACTCTGAAGGAGACTCAACTGGCTACAGGTCGTCTCGAGAGGTGCAACTCACCCAAGTTCCCATATAAACCATGCCACGGTGCCAAGCGGGGCCATTAGATATACATGTAACTTTGTAACAAAATGCACATCAAGTGTAGTATGAGTACGAAAATAACGTGTACTCAGTAAGTATCCCGCTTAACCTTGAAGAGGTAGTGACGAGAAGTCGAATTTGACACTTTCTAGTGGTCAATCTAATAAAATCAAGGGAGACACTAAGCATGGATGTCATAGGTAATTAACAAGTAGTGGTAGGAAATAAGAACTTCTTTTAACATTTTTATAAAACTTTAGAATCTTCGTCATTTCAGTTGACAATTTATAATTCCAGGTCAGTAAACAGTTAAAAATTATAGAAAGTACGCAGCAAATATCATGTGCAAGCAATGTCGAGGGTCGAACGACCCGAACCAACAATAATAAAATGTTCACTGCCGAAGGGTGGAACAACTCGAACCATAGATGCATCTATTACCCCGCTCGCGAACTATCCTGCGACGTGGTCAAATATAAATAGTAGAGTTACTTCGCTCGCTAATCATACTTGTGACTCGAGTACTCATATATATACACACATTCAAATAGTAAATTGTGAATTCATCAGGAAATATTTTGCCAAGGAAAGATTAATTCTCTTTCTAGATGATTAAGAAAATGAATTTTAACCTACTTAAATATTCATTTACTAATTTGATGACATTAAACAATCTAATTTTATCCACAAAATTACAAGTACAACAAGTAAAGCATGCTAGTGAGTCCTATACTACCCGGACATAAGCAAAATAGTAGCTACACACGGACTCTCGTCACCTCGTGCGTACGTATCCCCCACAAATTGTAACAGTTACATATTTAAATATTTCACCTATGGGTACAATTCCCTCTTACAAGGTTAGAAAGGAGACTTACCTCGCTCCGAAGAATCATAACCGGCTTCCGATCCTTTCCGATCACTCACATTGATACACCACGTCCAAAACTACCCAAATAGCGGGAAAACCAATGAAATTACATTCTAATACTTATAACAATTCAATTTATATAGATTCCCATCTCTGCTCGGAAAGTCGATAAAATCACCCTCCGGCCCAATTGCCCGGATTTCAAATTTTTTCAAGGATAAAGTTTACCCATAGCATCACTAACTAAAATATATAATTTACTCTAAATTCCATGCACAAATTTGTGTTAAAAATCAAAAATACAAATTCTAGGTCTTTCCACCAAAACCCCAAATTTTCTACTAATTTCCATGACCAAATCTATATACAAATCTTGTATTTAACTTGAAATGAGTAGAAACAACTTACCTTTACATAGATGAAGAATATCCCCCACTTGAAGCTTTTCAAAAATCCCCCAACCAAGAGAAAAATGTAGAGAAATGGCCATCTCTCGTCTTTAAAAGACGTTGCCCAGCAATCCCTCGCACCTGCGGTAACTTGACAGTTTCTGCGGTTCCGTAGTTGCGGACCCGTCACCACTTGCTAGAGGTCAATCTAGTAAAATGGATATCATAGGTAATTACCAAGTAGTGATAAGAAATAACAATCTTTTCACTTTTTTATACAACTTTAGAATCTTCGTCATTTCAGTTGACAATTAAAATTCTAGGCCAGTAAACAGCTAAAAATCACAAAAAGTATGCGTCAAATATCATGCGCAAGCAATGCCGAGGGTCGAATGGACCGAACCAACAATAATAAAATGTGCATTGCCGAATGGTCGAACAGCTCGAACCATAGATGCATCTGTTACCCTGCTCGCGAACTATCCTGTAACGCGGTCACATATAAATAATAGAGTTACCCCGCTCGCGAATCATACATGCGACTCGGGTACTCATATATATACATACATTCAAATAGTAAATCCTGAATTCATTAGGATTTTTTCCAAGGAAGGATTAATTCTCTTTCTATATGATTAAGAAAATGAAGTTTAACCTACTTAAATATTTATTTACTAATTTAATGATATTAAACAATCTAATTTTATCAACAAAATTACAAGTACAACAAGTAAAGAATGCTAGTGAGTCCTATACTATCCGGACATAAGCATAATAGTAGCTACGCACAGACTCTCTTCACCTCGTGCGTACGTAGCCCCCACAAATTGTAACACATATTTAATTATTTCACCTATGGCGACAATTCCCTCTTACAAGGTTAGAAAGGAGACTTACCTCGCTCTGAAGATTCATAACCGGCTTTCGAGCCCTTCCAATGACTCACATTGATGCACCATGCCCAAAACTACCCAAATAACGGGCAAACTAATGAAAATACACTCTAATACTTATAACAATTCAATTTATATAAATTCCCAACTTCTCTCGGAAAGTCGATAAAATCACCCTCGAGCCCACGTACCCGGATTCCGAAATTTTTGAAGGATAAATTTTACCCATAGCCTCACTAACTCACATATATAATTTACTCTAAATTCCATGCCCAAATTTGTGGTAATAATCAAAAATACAAATTCTATGTCTTTCCACCAAAACCCCAATTTTTTTACTAATTTCCATGACCAAATCTATATACAAATCTTGTATTTAACTTGAAATGAGTAGAAACAACATACCTTGACATAGATGACGAAAATCCCCCACTTGAATCTCTCCAAAAATAGGCCAACCAAGAGAAAAATTAAGAGAAATGGCGAGATTATATTGGAAGAGTGAAGAATTAATCCGGCAATTGGGGAAGTCAATAGCCCTAGATCCTTTTATCCTTGAATTCAATTGTAGTCATGATATTGTTAATTTTATTCTCATTTTACATCAGCTAAATAAATTCCACTATTTAGTAATAAAGAAATCTTGCATCCGGAAGTTGTCTGAGCTTGTCTTTAGCATTATTAAAAGTTGTAGTGAATAGGTTAGTTCCCTGTGGGATTCGACACCGGACTTGAACCAGGTTATATTTGCAGCGACCGCTTAATCATTTTGTAAGACATAGTTGGGCGTGATAAAACTTTGGCTTCGTTGCCGTGGAACTAACGGTGTTATTTATTACAACTTAGAAGAATTGCTAGGATTCTTAGTTTAGATCAATTTCCTACGGTGTTTAAAATTTTTCAATAGAAATTCTCACGTTTGAACGAGCTTGTGACTCAAATGTATGCCTACAAGCTCTTCGAGGACTAGTGAAATTTTTGAAGGGCTCTCAGAACCCGAGAAAGCATTCAAGGCATTAAATCGAGCCAACAAGAAAAAAAACAATTATAACAGAAACACCAACTCGAAATTGAAATGGACAACATATATGATGTCAACGAAAATGATTGGACTGATCGGGTTGACCCAAACAATGGAGTGGTTGCACCTCTTGTGCCATAAGCTGCTCTATGATTGGGCACAACCAGCTGCTGATAATCTGGCCACCGCCATTGTTGTACCTTAGATACAAGCAGAGACATTCCAGATCACTAACAACATGCTACATCTGTTGCAGAATAAGGGACTGCTCTTCGGGTCATACATTGAAGACCCACAAAAACATCTAAGGAACTTCCTATCAATATGTGTGACTCAAAGACAAATGAATGTGACTCCTGAAGCAATTAGGCTCTTGCTTTTCCCATTCTCAGTGACTGGAGAGGCTCAAACTTGGCTTAATTCGCTCCCAATAAAATCCATTGCCACTTGGGAAGAATTAGTCAAGTAGTTCTTGAACAATATCTACCCTCCCAACAAGACTGCAAGGCAAATAGATGAGATATTTCAATTCAAGCAGAAATTGACTGAAACCTTGCAAGAAACCTGAGAGAGGTTTAAGGGTATTCTAGTGAAGAGTCCACACCATGGCATCCAAGATCAGATGTTGGGACAGAGGTTCTACATTGGTTTGGCAGACAGTCTGAAGGCTAATGTAGATGCTTCAACTGGGTGTGCATTTTTTAGCAAACCATTCACAAAGTGAAAAGTTCTTCTTGGCAAGGTGGCTCAAAATTTAGGCTGAATGACAAGAGGTACGATCTCACACCAATAGTCCATTGTGTTGCTCTTGACCCAAACAATTCCCATGCAGAAAACATAGACACTCCCATTACCTAGATGTGCTTACTGACAAATAAAATTGATGAGATGGGCACAAAGCAAGTGCACATTGTGGATACAACAAATGGAGACATATTCACTCCTAGCATCAACCAGTCATATGTGTGATCGTGGAGCAGAGAGATCGACAACCAAGGTTTCAGGGAGGACATGCATTATGTAAATAATTATGGAGGTCAGAGGCAAGGTAGGAAGCAATGGGGACGAACATCAAACCATCACTGGGACAACTGTCTATGGCCTTGAACAATCGCCTCCAAGGAACATTACCTGCAGATACAAATATTAACCCAAAGGACCAAAACCCAAATTAGTTAATGGCAATGAGTATCAAGAACGGAAGAGACTTAGACAGAGAGCAAGAAATTGCTCAATCTAGGGGAGAGACTGTGCCAACTACTCCAGTTACATTAGAGGCACATGAAACAGCAGAGCTCACCGAAGTTGTAGTTGAACAGGCATAGGTTGAAGAGGGTAAGGCGAAGTGAGGTGAACAAGTCTCATAACAGGTGGCACCTCTTGTACGAGAAGCTTCCAACGAAGAAAAGACATCAAGTAGTGGACATAGGTTGACTCCTGCACTATTCTTTCCGATATTGGCAAAACAAAATAAAGTTGATCAATACATAAAGTTCATGGAAATGCTTCTACAGATTCAATTGAATATTCCACTGATGGATACGTTGAGGGAAATGCCAGGGTATGCAAAAATGATGAAGTACCTGATGTCGCAGAAATTTGACTTCCAAAACCTGTTCACTGTCACTCTGAGACAGACCTGCAGCGCGGTAGTGACAAGACCTATAGCCCAAAAGGTGTCTGATCAAGGTAGCTTCACTATCCATGCACTATTGGGATTTACTCTTTTGCTAGAGCACTTTGTGACTTGGGAGCCGACATAAACTTGATGCACTTGTCAATCTATAAAGAACTGGCATTGGCAGAGCTAGACCGACTTCAATGTTGCTACAACTGGCAGATGGCACAGTCAAATGACCGGCAGGAATTCTTGATGATGTGATTGTGCAAGTGGGAAAATTTTATTCCCTAAAGACTTTGTTATTCTTGACTGTCAGGTGGATGAAGAACTACCCGTCATTCTAGGAAGGCCATTTTTATCCACTGGGGAGCATTGATTGATTGTGAGACTGGAGAACTTAAAATGAGGTTGAACAATGAAGAAATAATATTCAACATTCAACAATCCATGAGGAGATGCAGTGAATTTGCAAGCTACTCACTAGTGGAGATCATGGATGTGATACTGCAAGAAGAGGATGAGACCCTTAATGTCAAGGATCCACTAGAAGCATGGTTGATGAATTTGAAAGAGTTGGACGGTGAAGGGTTGGAAAAAATGGGTCATGGATCTTGAAGGTCAAGGATTCCAGAAACGGGAGCCTCAGTTCATGCCCCTACGCTTAGAAGAGAGAGCGACACCACTTGGAAAACCATCAATAGAGGAGCCACCACAACTGGACTTGAAACCGCTTCCAACCTACCTCAGGTACGGTTTCCTGGGTCCTAGTTCTACCTTGCTTGTTATTATATCATTTGGTTTGCTACCTCTGCAGGTAGAGCAACTATTGCAGGTATTGCAAGAATGTAAGACTGCTATTAGTTGGACCATGGCATACCTAAGGGGTATCATCCCAGCCTTCTGTAAGCACAAGATTCTTCTGGAAGAGGGGCACAAACCTTCCAAAGAACATCAACTAAGGCTGAACCCAAATATGAAGGAAGTAGTAAAGAAGGTAGTGGTCAAGTGGCTGGATGCAGGTATGATCTTCCCCATCTCTAACACCAATTGAGTCAGCCCTGTCCAATTTGTGCCGAGAAAGGGAGGAATGACAGTAGTACAAAATGAGAATAACAAGTTGATCTCGACTCGTACAGTCACAGGGTGGCGGATTTGCATGGACTATAGAAAACTAAACACAGCCACCAGGAAAGACCATTTCCCCTTGCCTTTCATTGACCAAATGTTGGACAAGTTAGCTGGGTGATCTCAATTATGTTTCTAGGATGCATGTATCATCTTTCCCTTGCCATTCATTGACCAGAAAGTTTGACCAAAAGTGGACTTTTTGATATCGGGGTTGGGTTCTGATTCCCAAATTTGGAGAAGGTCCTTATGTCATTTGCGACTTGTGTGCAAAATCTTTCTCTGATACCAACTTTTCACGACCCAAAACCAACCCGTCATAATGGCGCCTATCGTTGAACTAGGCAAGCCAACTACCATTTAAATACATCAAAATCTTGAGAAATATGGATGTAGTTAAACTTAAGGAATACACTTTTAAAAGAAAATAAAAAAAAACGTAATCTCAATACAAAATCTCTCCAAAAAATGGGGCGCCACCTAGTAGATTAGCATCTACATAGGAATATAGTCTAATATAAAGTATAGAGAAGAAAACTGAATTATCAAATGAAGATAAGGGAGGAGAGTCAAGGTCTGCAAACGCCAAGCAAGTACCTCGATAATCTCTAAAAGTCCGAACTCCTCAACTCAACAACCGCCGTGAGCGGAAGAACCTGGATCTGTACAGGAGTTGCAGGGTGTTGATAGTAGCCTTTATTTATGCAATTTAGACTCTATTTAGACTTTAATTCAGCCGCACTTTATGGATATTTGAATGTAAAAGATAACAAAATGCTCTAATTAAGAAATTGATGTTTTGCAGGAGCCACTCCGAGTTTGGAGGGAGCTAAAGAGTGTTTTGGAGTAATTATGAAGCGTGGAAGGCCAATAGAAGGTTAGCCCGGTCAAAAAGGAGCGAGAAAAGCGCGCGAAATGACCCATCCAAGTGCACGACCGCGAATTATCCCGCGAACTCAAGGCACTAAAGCAGTCAAAATCCGTGGTCGAATCCGCGGCCGCGGACGGGTGGACGTAAGCTAAACATGCAGGTTTAAAAATTTAATTTCCTAAGTGCCTAACCTAATCCTATATGAAGCCTAAACTCGCCAAGAAGTTAGATATAGCTTGTTTTAGAAGATTTTAGAGGCAAGAACAAGAGAGAGAAGACGGATCAATTCCTAAGAGATTTCATCTTTGTCTTTTAACTTCTATTTGTTGATTATGAATTATTTTAGTGAATTGTTTTCCATTAGTATAAGTAGTTAAACCTATAATCTAGGATTGATGGAACCAATTGTTGGATGAAGTTTTAACTCTATTTTGATATAATCGAGCCGTGTTTGTTCTATGATTGTTCAACTACATTTTGTATTGTGGTTAACTTAAAGGTCCCTTCATTAATTGTGTCTAGTTGTCTTGTGTTGCTTGAGAAAGAACACTTGGTTAGATTGTTATTGAACAACAAAAATTTTGGGTAATTGAAGAGATTAATTACTTGAATTTAAAAGTGTGTTTAGAAATAACAAAGTTTTGGTGGGATAATTCTGAGTTGCATAAATTGTTAGCTAGAGTAGTTTGAGAGAATGCTTCTAGTAAATTATTGTAATTGATCGAGAGATAATTACGGTAGCGCGGGACTCATAATCCTCGTAGAGTATTACGATGAGATTATAGCGAAAGTTACGAATTAATTCGGCAATTGAGGAAGTCAATAGACCTAGATCCTTTTATCCTTGAATTCAATTTTAGTCTTGATTATTGTTAATTTTATTGTCATTTTACATTAGCTAAATAAATTCCACTGGTTATTCATAAAGAAATCTTGCATCCGGAAGTTGTATGAGCTTGTCTTTAGCATTATTAAAAGTTGTAGTGAATAGGTTAGTTCCATGTGGGATTCGACTATGGACTTGAATCGGGTTATATTTGCAGCGACCATTTAGTCCTTTTATAAGGCATCGTTGGGCGTGATCAGTGTACGTTAATACAATAAACTCAATATAAATATAAATTTTAGGCTGAAAGTAGTGACGAATTCAACTGGTACAGTTCAATATAGATATAACAGTACAGAAATATAGAGATACTTTCAAATTCAACAGTAAAACTCAATACCAGTAAGGTAGGCCAATTTTGAATAATATCAGGAATATAACTTCTTTACATCTACATGCCAATGAACATGCTGCGTCTGATGCACCATGATGAAATCCTCGTGTACTCACACTCTCGGAATGATCGATCACTTAGTAATGTAATTGGCCAATCCAGCCCAAGGAAGATCTATCTTGGAATTTACACATGAAATGACCATTAGTCACTCAGCACTGAGTAGGGCCAACCCAACCAGTGGGAAGATGTATTCCCAGGTATGAATGATTCGGACAAGATCCATATCCAGGGAAGATTCATCCATCAATATAAATCAACTGCTCTCACTAGGGTGTATGCAGAATCTGGAGGAGCTCTTTCAGCCCAAACGCTATCATAAGCTAGATCCGGGCATAAATCAGTAAAAACTAGTGCGACGTGTAGCCCGATCCCATAAATGCACTCATAATCAGGCCCCTGGCTTCATGCAGCCATCAATATCTCCATCCTCTTTCTCACAGGATCACAATTGTCACGACCCATTTCCCCCCCAGTAATACGTCGTGACAGCACCTAGTCGCTACGACTAGGTAAGCCTAATAAAACTCAAATTAACAGAATAAAGCAACAATTACAACCAACTTTAATAGATATAATGTACTGATAAGGATGCCGCTCGGCATGTACAAGAAAAACCAAGACTTAAATATGAACAGAACTCCCAAAACCCTGAATCACGAGTCACAAGCTCTAGGAAATTATGTCGTAACTGTCTCTTATACATAGTGTCTAACTAGATAAGGGAGGGGAAAAAAGTACAAGTGATAGAGGGGGACTCCGAGGATCTCCAGGCGCATGAAGATGTACCTTGAAGTCTCCGGTAAGCTGTTGTGGCTATGCTAATAATGAGGCGGCTATGATGTACCTGGATGTGTAGGAAGGGCATGAGTATACCACAATGGTACCCAGTAAGTGCCAAGCCTAACCTCGGTCAAGTAATGACGAGGTCATGTCAGGGCCCTACCGAAACATATATATATAATAAAGCAAAGCAAAAAGGGAATATCGCAGTAATAAAGAGTGAAATGTAATAAGGAAAAGAATCGTAGAGAAACAACAGCTCAGAACACGATAGTCAACAGGGGATCTCCCGAGATACCGTCTCATAGTCCTAAACATAAATGTGTAGGGGGATCTCCCGGAATACCATTCTGTAGTCCCAAAGTTAATATGCAAGACAGGGGGATCTCCCGGAATACCGTTTCTGTCCCAAAGTAAATATGCAGTACAGGGAGACCTCCCGGAGTACAGTTCCATAATCCCCTCAGGTTTTGCATCTGTGATTAGATGTCTGCATTTGCGGACCCGCACATGCGATATCTCTTCTGCAGGTGCGATCAACGAGCTTCAGACTTGGGCAAACTTGGAAATTCACATCTCCTCAACTCCAAACCCAAAAATACACGACCTAGCACATATTTGTCATATCTTTGGCTTATTTTCAGTCCTTAGACTAGAGAGAACAAGTTCTGGAAGCTAGGGTTCTTGCACACACACTTGGGTCTTGAATATTTGAAGCTTTTGGTTGAGAAATTTCTTACTCATTTATGTTCATTTCCTCATTCCTTGCTTTATATTGAATATTTAAGCGTGTAGTATTTTTTTCTAGCACTTGAATATTGTTTATGAAAATATACATATTTAAAGTGTGGATTAAATATCTAGTTGAAATGGGTTATTGTTTATTTAATTATTCATGTTCTTTAATGTTTCCAAAGGGATTAGCTAACCCTAGGACTCGCCCATTGACTTCGAATTAATTTTGGGAAAGATTATTTGCAGTCGAGAAAGATTAATTAATAAAAATTTGAGACTTTAACCCTCATTTTATAGATTCTACCTAGGGATTGGATTGAATTAGTTATAGCCGTATTCGAGTGTGCTTAATCTCTTAATTGTTTTAGGGATAATTCAATTAGGAAGTCTTGTTAGTCTTTGGAAGAAGCTAATATAGAATTGTTGTTCGTACCTAAATAAGATAAACTTGCTCATATTTGTTAAATCGTGAAGGACGTTGGATCGTTACTTGAGTGTAATTCCCGATGCATCCATGCTTTTAGCCATTGATCATTGTACTTCCTTTCTAGGTTAGTTTTCATTATCGCATTTAGCTATAACAATCAAATTACATGTGTTCGGCATTGCATAATAAGTGATAATTCACTCACTCGCCTAATCGCCTACATATTGTTCTCTGTGGGATTCTGTTACGCCCCGGAATCCCACCGTCGGGCCGTGATAGCGTCTAACATTGAACCCGCTAGACAAGCCAACGCACATAGATAAACTAGCATAATAATCTCAAGTTCACAGAATAATCTAAAATAATTTGCAATTAATCAGCGGAATAAATACGGTCTCAAGCTAAATAAGGATAACATAATACCACAACGCGTAAACTTTCCCAAAACCTAGAGTCACAAACTCACGAACTGTCTACAGAAGTGCTAAATACAAGTCTGAAAGGAAATACATGTCTGCCTCTGAAACTAGAGGAAAAATAAGACAGAACAAAGACAATGGGGATGGAAGAGACGCCAAGGCCCACGAACTCCAGCGAGTATACCTTGAAGCCTCTATGATAAGCTGGTAGACACTCCCATTAATGATGTCCTCCGGGTCCGGTTGCACAATCTGCACAACACAAAGAAGACATGTGTCGCATCAGTACAACCGACCCTATGTACTGAGTAAGTGCCGAGCCTAACCTCAGCGAAGTAGTGACGACGCTATGACACGACAACAAAGTGTACATGTGCAGTTCAATAATATAGCAGAAATTAAACAAGAATACAATTACGGGGAGAACATGCTGGGGGTAAGAGATGGCAAATACTGAAGTGACAGAAACGAAAACAACAGTCTGAAATATCAAAAAATCATCACGGGAAATGACAACACAGAATAAACAGTAAAAGTTGTGGCACGACATGTCCCGTCGTGCATAATAACAATGTAAACACGGCACGGAATGTCCCCTCGTATGTAATCAATATAAACACAGCACGGAATGTCCCCTCGTGCATAATCAATGTAAAACATGGCACGGAATGTCCCCTCGTGCAGAATAACAATATAAACATGGCACGGAAAGTCACCTCGTGCATAATAACAATATAAACATGGCACGGAATGTCCCCTCGTGCATAATAACAATATAAACAGGGTTCTGGAAATATTTATATATCACTGGGAAAAATTGTGCATTGCGATCGCGGGAATGGGTTTGCGATCATGGAGAGTAGACTAGACAGACCATCGCGATCGCGGAAGGGAGGACGCGATCGCGAAGAGTAAAAAACTGGGGTCCAGAATTTGACTTACGCAAACGCTTGGGACATCACCTGAATGCGATGAAGGAGACCTGCAAAGCTACAAGAAAAACTGGATGAACGGCTGATAAGCTAGGTGGTAATTCAAGTCTTTAATCCAGCTCTCCCACTCGATCAAGAATCTCAAACGGGCCTGTGAATCTAGGGCTAAGCTTGCCCTTCTTCCTAAATCTCATCACGCCCTTCATAGGCGACACTTGGAGCAATACTCGCTCACCAACCATGAAGGCCACACCTCGAACCTTACCATCTGCATAACTCTTTTGCCTGGATTGAGCTGTACAAAGCCTATCCTGAATTTTCCTGACCTTGTCCAAGGCCTCCTGAACCAAATCTGTACCCAACAACCAAGCCTCTTCCGGCTCGAACCATCCAACCGGCGATCGACACCGCCTACCATATACAGCCTCATAAGGATCCATCTGGATACTCAACTGGTAGCTGTTGTTATAGGCAAACTCTGCTAAAGGCAAGAATTGATCCCATGATCCCCCAAAGTCAATAACACAAGCTCGGAGCATATCCTCCAATATCTGAATAGTCCGCTCGGACTGCCCATCCGTCTGAGGATGAAATGTTGTGCTCAACTCCACCTGGGTTCCCAAATATCGCTGAACTGCACCCCATAAATGCAAGGTAAAATGCGCGCCCCGGTCCGAAATGATAGATACCGGCACACCATGAAGGCGAACAATCTCCCGAATATAGATCTCAGCTAACCTCTCGGATGAATAGGATACTGCCACAGGAATGAAATGCGCTGACTTTGTCAGCCTATCTACAATGACCCAAACTGCATCGAACATCTTCCAGGTCAATGGAAGTCTAATAACGAAGTCCATAGTGATCCTCTCCCACTTCCACTCGGGAAGCTCAATCCTCTGAAATAAACCACCAGGCCTCTGATGCTCATATTTAACCTGTTGACAATTCAAACACCGCGCCACATATGCCACAATATCCTTCTTCATTCTACGCCACCAATAATGCTGCCGCAAATCCTGATACATCTTTGCGGCGCCCGGATGAATAGAGTACCGGGAATTATAGGCCTCCTCTAAAATCAACTCTTGAATCCCATCAACATTGGGCACACAAACTCGCCTCTGTAATCTCAAAACACTATCATCATCTAAGGTCACTTGCTTAGCGCCTACATGCTACACCGTGTCTCTAAGGACACACAAATGTGGATCATCAAATTGCCGATCACGGATACGCTCCGATAATGAAGAACGAGCAACCGTACAAGCCAACACTCGACTAGGCTCAGGAATATCCAACCTCACAAATCGATTGGCCAAAGCATGAACATCTAAGACAAGCGGCCTCTGACTGACCGGTATAAAAGCAAGACTGCTCATACAAGCTGACTTCCTACTCAAAGCATCGGCCACCATATTGGCCTTCCCCAGGTGATATAATATGGTAATATCATAATATTTCAACAACTCCAACAACCTTCTCTACCTCAAATTCAACTCCTTTTTCTTGAACATGTACTGAAGACTCTCATGATCCGTGAACATCTCACATGCCACGCCATACAGGTAGTGCCTCCAAATCTTCAATGCATGGAAAATGGCTGCCAACTCCAAATCATGCACTGGATAGTTCTTCTCATGAATCTTTAACTGCCTCGAAGCATAAGCAATGACCTTGCCATCCTGCATCAATACTGCACCAAGCCCAATACGGGAAGCATCACAATAGACTGTATAAGGCCCTGAGCATGTGGACAAAACCAATACCGGTGCCGTAGTCAGAGCTGCCTTGAGCCTTTGAAAGTTCGCCTCACACTCGTCTGACCATCTGAAATTGGCACCCATCTGGGTCAACCTGGTCATCAGGGCTGCAATAGATGAGAACCCCTCCACGAACCGACGATAGTAGCCTGCCAATCCTAAGAAACTCCGAATCTCTGTAGCTGATATTGGTCTAGGCCAGTTCTTGACTACCTCAATCTTCTTCGAGTCAACTTAAATACCTTCTACTGATACGACATGACCCAGGAATGCAACTGAACTCAACCAGAACTCACACTTCGAAAACTTTGCATATAGTTGACTATCCTTCAGAGTCTGAAGAACCACTCTGAGATGCTGCTCGTGCTTCTCCTGGCTGCGGGAGTATATCAATATATCATCAATGAAGACTATCATGAATGAGTCCAAAAATCCTGAACACTCGGTTCATCAAATCCATAAAAGTTGTTGGGGAATTTGTCAACCCGAACGACATGAATAGAAACTCGTAATGCCCGTACCGAGTGCGGAAAGCTGTCTTAGGGACCTCGGATGCCCTAATCCTCAACTCATGGTAGCTAGATCTCAAGTCTATCTTTGAAAGTACCTTAGCACCCTGAAGTTGATCGAACGAATCATCAATCCTCAGCAGTGGATACTTATCCTTGATTGTAACCTTGTTCAATTGTCGGTAATCAATGCACATCCTCACCGAACCATCCTTCTTCTTCACAAACAATACTGGGGTCTAATGAAACCCTTCCTAAGAAAATCCTGCAACTTTTCCTTCAACTCTTTCAAATCTAGTGGGGCCATGCGATACGACGGAATAAAAATGGGCTGGGTGCCCGGAGCCAGATCAATGCAGAAATTAATGTCCTTGTCGGGTGGCATCCCTGGCAGGTCTGAAGGAAAAACCTCAGGAAACTCACGAACCACGGGCACCGAATCAATAGAGGGAACCTCAACACTGGAACCACGGGAACCCCTTCTCGACCGTACGCCGAGCCTTTACGTACGAAATAACACTGTAGGTAGAATGACCAGGAGTTCCTTTCCACTCAAAACGGGACAAACCTGGCAAGGTTAAGGTCACCGTCTTGGCATGACAATCCAAGATAGCATGCATGATATGGGGATAACCAGTCCATTGCCAATATAACATCAAATTCGACCATACCTAAAAGCAACAAATCAACACGGGTCTCAAGACCCCCAATCACCACAACACAAGAACGATGGACTCGATCGACCACGATAGAATCACCCACTGGTGTAGATACATAAATAGGAATACTTAGTGGATCACTAGGAATGACCAGGTATGGTGCAAAATAAGAGGACACATACGAATACGTAGACCCCGGATAAAATAGAACTGAAGCATCTCTGTCGGAAACCCAAATAGTATTTGTAATAACTCCATCTGAAGACTCAGCCTCTGGCCTGGCTGGAAGAGCATAACATCGCGGCTGGGCCCCACCACCCTGAACCACAACTCTGGGGCAGCCGGCTGCTGCCTGGCCTCCACCTCTGGCGGCCTGAGCTCCACCTCTATGACCTCTACCTCCACTTGTAGCACCTTTACCCCCACCTCTAGCGGGCTGGGCAGGATGTGGAACACCTGGTGCCTGTACCATGGCACGAGAACCCTGATATTGGGAACTAGCGAGGCAAAATATGGCAAGGTGACCCGGATCGCCACAAGTGTAACAAGACTTCGAGTGTTGAGGGAGCTGAATCTTACCCTGTAATAACAATATAAACATGGCACGGAATGTCCCCTCGTGCATAATAACAATATAAAAAACGCACGGAATGTCCCCTCGTGTATAATAACAATATAAACATGGCACGGAATGTCCCCTCGTGCATAATAATAATATAAACAGGGCACGGAATGGCCCCTCGTGCATAATAACAATATAAACATAGCACGAAATGTCCCCTCGTCCATAATAACAATATAAACATGGCACAACATCACCCTTCGTGCTTTAACAGTCTTCCTTACCCAAACAACAATCACAAACAAGGGCAAGGAAATAAACAGAGTAAAAATAGAAATCACGGCAAGGGAACATCAATTAAACAATCAAATCCCGGCAAGGGAACTATACAATGATGACCCGGCAAGGGTATATTTCAACAACTCTTTCTCTTTCTTTCACTTTCACTTCCATGATTTATTATATTACTTGAGCCAATTCTCCAAAGGATGTAATTATCTCATATATCTTCATTATGCATTTTCACAATTTGAGCCAATGCTCCAAAGATGTAATTACCTCATATATCTTCATTGTTCGTTTCACAACTTGAGCCAATGCTCCAAAGATGTTTAAAGATTTCAATTTCCTTCACACACCCATTTACATCATATAGGGATCATCAATTAAGCATAGGAACTACAACAAAACCGGAATATTCACAATATAAGGAATCACGGTCATGCTAGACACCAATGTATAGATACTCGTCACCATGCCTATACATCGTATTTTACAATTAGCAAATAGAAAATAATACTCAACTCCTATTCCCTCAAGCTAAGGTTAGGCAAAACACTTACCTCGGGTCAAAAGTATAGCAATCAAACCTCTAACACCGCCTTTCCTTTAAAATTCAAATCAGGAATGATATTATCCAGACATAATCAGCTCAAGTATACCAATAAGGATTCAATGATTCAATTACATGGGCTAATTATCCATTTCCTAGCATTCCTCCAAAATTATCAAAATTCAACCCCGGGCCCGCTTTGTCCAAACACAAGGCTCGAACCAAAACCATGTGCCCAATCACCCACGAGCCCGAATATATAATTTGTTTTCAAATTCGACCCAAAACGAGGTTTTAATCAAGAAAATTCAAAAGGGCCTAACTCTACCCAAATTCCATATTTTCTACTCTAATTTGCATGTTTTAGGCTTAGGAATTCATTAATTGTAGATGAAAAATGAAGGAAATGAGTTAAAATTTACTAACCTAAGAAGTTTTGGTGAAGGATGGCTTCAATGGATTCCTAAGGGATTTGGAGAAGATGAAGTTCGTTATTTTCTAAGTGAATCCCGTAGCTACTAGTTCTTGATATATTTATATACCACTGGGAAAAATTGTGCATCGCGATCCCGGGAATGGGTATGCGATCGCGGAGAGTAGATTGGACAGACCATCGCGATCGCGGAAGGGAGGACGCGATCGCGAAGAGTAAAAAAAATTGGGGTCCAGAAGTTGACTTACGCGAATGCATGGGACATCACGCGAACGCGATGAAGGAGACCTGTAAAGCTACGCGATCGCGGTCAAATGTACGCTAGCGCGAAGAGGAAAAGAGAGCTAAGCCCTCAAGATCAATTAACCCTACGCGATCGCGAGGGAAGGGACGCGAACGCGATGAAGAAAAACTTAAAGCTTCGCGAACGCGGGAGAGGCTTCACGATCCCGAAGAACAAAAGGGACCTGCAACAGCTGAAGCAAAATCCAGCAATTTTCCTAAGTTCAAAATCAATCCTAGACACCTCCGAAACACTCTCGAGCCCTCGAGGCTCCTAACAAATCACATCAACTGACTCAACAACATCCTACGAACTTAACCGTGCGATCAAATCTCCAATATAATATCATATACATCGAATTAAACCTCCAAATCCATGAATTCTATCAAGTTTTACAAAACATCAAATTTCCCATTTCAAGTCCGAAACACGTCAAACGAAATCCGTTTTCAACCAAAATTTACAGGAAGCTCTTAAACCATATATAAGACCTGTACCGGGTGCTGGAACGAAAATACGGGCCTGAGACCATCACATTCTAATCAGATTTCATTTTTAATTTTCTTAAATATTTTTAGAAAAAAATTTCACTCAAAAATTTATTTCTCGGGCTTGGGACCTCGGAATTCGATTCCGGGCATACGCCCAAGTTCCATATTTTCCTACGGACCCTCCGGGACCGTCAAATCGCGGGTCCGGGTTCGTTTACCCAAAATGTTGATCGTAGTCCAATTTATTCATTTTAATATCAAATCTTAGCATTTTCACAGGATTTCATATCTAAGTTGTCTGGCTACGTGCCCGGACTGCGCATGCAAATTGAGGCAACTACAAATGAGGTTTTTCAAGGCCTCGGAAGTACGGAATAGGTAATAACATAGGTGATGACCCTTTGGGTCGTTACAGATTCGACCCCAACTCATAATTGGGTAAATAATATTGCATGGGACCATGTCAATTTACTTTCTAGTAGTGGATTTGGATTTCATCATCCATCACCATACCTAACAGAGGGGAAATTGGGTCGTGACACTTGTGTGTTTGAAGTATTAAAGTACTTCTGTTTCACTTCTAAATCTACCGGTTAAGATATAATGTAAAATATAATTTACTTAATTAAGATTTATTTTTCCCTAGGGACAAAATTGTAACTCAGATTTCTAAGGATATTATTGTATATTATCTTTGAAGGTAGGAACTTCTTACTTTTGATATATATATATATATATATGATTATATCAATTTTATTCTATATCACTTAGCAAAAAGTGCTAAATATACCTTCAATATTATCAGTATACCAGACTATATCACTATTATATATTGAAAATTTTGTGTCATATTTACTGTTTATACATATTGTCATGATCCAAAAATCCATAAAGTCACGATGGCACCTTGGAAAACTCGCTAGGTAAGCCAAAAAACACATAACACAACTCGAACAAAAAATCATCAAATAAATAATAATCTAAAAATACAAAAATCATTACAACTACCCCAAGGACTGGGAGTAAAATTCATGAGCGACTATGAAAAGGAATACAACACGAATATAAAGAAATAATACATCATCTGTTTGGAATATACATAATCGGAATACAAGTCCTAAACTACCATGAACAAAATGGTATCTTGCTACTGGACTGTTGGTACATCTTCAGTTCTCGCCTTCCACATCCACAACAACTCAACTCTAAAATATGCACAAGGTGAAAAAGTTAGTAAGAGTACAACCGACCTCACATACTCAGTAAGTATCAAAACTAACCTCAACGAAGTAGTGACGGGGTATACTCACTTTATATAACAAGCGCAACTTTATAATAATAATAATAATAATAATAATAATAATAATAATAATAATAATAATAATAATAATAATAGTAATAATAATAATAATAATAATAATAATAAAAATAATAATAATAATAATAATAATAAAAATAATATTAATAGTAATAATAATAGTAATAATTATAATTATTATAATAATAATAATAGTAATAATAATAATAATAATAATAACAATAATAACAATAATAATAATAATAATAACAATAATAATAATAACAATATAATAATAATAGTAATAATTATAATAATAATAATAATAATAATAATAATAATAATAATAATAATAATAATAATAATAATAATAATAATAATAATAATAATAATAATAATAATAATAATAATAATAATAATAATAATAATAATAATAATAATAATAATAATAATAATAATAATAATAATAATATAACAACAACAACAACAACAACAACAATAATAATAATAATAAAAGAATTTGAAAATCAACACGACTATCCCAAAGACGGGGAGTACAAGTTATGAGCAATTTAGAATAAGAATACAATTTTGATATGAAGAAAGTTTACATATGTCATATGTTTGAAATTTATATAAATAGGAATATATATACAACCACACAACATCTCAGCTCCAAAATTTGCGTGCAAGATACAGAAGTCTAGTATGATTACAACCGCTCACATGTACTCAGTAAGTATCTTGACTAACCTCAGTTAATAGCGATGATTTTTTAATCAAACAAGATACTCACATTGTATGACTTGTGCAACTCAATTTTATGTATATAAGAGAGAAATATCCAAGGAATGGCCAAATAATATCAGATGTTAATAATAAGGGGCACAATTGTCATGACCCATTTTTCCCTCCGGAAGGTATCCCGACGGCACCTAGTCTCTACGACTAAGTAAGCCTAAAATCTGCGAAAAATGATAGAATCAATAAAAATAAAGACAGAAAAGAACTCAAGTAGATATAACATAGTTGCTCAGCATATACACTTTCACTTCCCAAAACCCGGAATGTCACTATAGTCATAAGCTCTCTACTAAATGTAGGTCTATACAATGAAACAGTGAAAAAATACATGAGTTTTCTATGCCTATACTAGAGTAGAAGGGGACTCGTGGGATTCTGCGGACGTAGCAGAATTACCTCGCGGTCTCCTGGCTGCTGCTAGAACGACTCCTAGCCACGATACTGGGTGATGGTACCTGGATTTGCACATGGGGACAACATGCGCATGAAAGGGAGTGACTACTCCACCTTCGGTACTCCGTAAGGGCCAAGCCTAACCACAGTCAAGTAGTGACGAGGTCAAGTTGAGGCCCTACTGAGTATTTAAAACAAGTCAATATACAATTTAAAACAGTGAAATACAGATAAGCAATGATAAACAGGATTAATGAAAACGGGAAGATAAACAACAGAAAGAGAGACCTCGGCTCAGCACACCATATATCTCAACAGTAAATGTGCAATGCAGTACACGGGGAAAGCTCCCGGATCTCAGTCCGTAGTCCCAATTTAAATATGCTATGCAGTACAGGGGGAAAGCTCCCGGATCTCCATCCGTAGTCCCAATTTAATATGCATTTCAGTACAGGGGGAAAGCTCCTGGATCTCGGTCCATAGTCCCAATTTAAATATGAAATGCAGTACAGAGGGAGGGCTCCCAGATCTCGGTCCGTAGTCCCAAATATGCAAAGCAGAAGTATGTCAATTATGGCTGAATTAAACAGTCTAGGAAAACAACAGGCAAGAATAGAGTGAAGCTTCCTAAGCACTGTGCGACTAGTAGCAAATAAGATGAAATCAAGTCAGAACAGGTAGGCATGCTTACTCTTAAGCTATCTACTCGATTAAAATAGGAAACAGTAATATATGAATGAAAATGAGAGATTTCATGGGAGTAAAAAATAGGATTTTAGCAACAATGACCCGTGAACGCACTCATCACCTGACGTACACGGCGTCCACGTAACAAAATCTGTATAAGAATGCCTAAGGGGAAGTCCCCAATACAGAATTAGGCAAGCCACTTATCTTGACTGAGCTAATCAACTCAATACCACGCTCTTGCCACGAGTATCTGACTCCGAGTGGTCCAAATCTATTCAAATCGATTGCATGGTGTAAGTATCACTTCAAGGGAACAAAATAGCTAATTATGTATAAGCTAATACGCGAAACTAGGAAATTCGCCCAAAAAATCCCCCGGGCCCACGTCTCGGAATCGGGTAAAATTTATATTTCCCGAAAATCCATTTTCTCATGAACTCACTCGAACAAGAATCAACAAAATCCGACGTCCAAATCTTCCTAAATCCTCAGATTTCTAATTGTGGAAATTTCATCCCATTTTCATGGTTTTTCATCCAATTTTATTGATTAGATTGAGTAAAATGATAGAGATTATTGATATACAAATGGATTAAGGTTAGAAAACGTTATCTATGATTCTCCTCTTCAAATCCCACTGAAGATCGCCAAGTTCCAAGCTCACAATTGATTTTGGAATTATGATTTTCAAACATTCGGATTTTTGGTATAACCATCCCAGATATTTCGCACATGCGACACTAGGATCACACCTGTAGTGCCACACTTGCGGAAACCCAATAGCAGGTGCGTAAATTCATTAAATGACTTGGGTTTGCACCTGTGGCACATCGTTCATACCTGCGTGTCCACACCTACGAAAATAGCATCGCAAGTGCGAGACTTCAGAACTAGAATGGTTTAGCTGTTCACGAAGTCTCAAACTCACCCGTTGGGCATCCGAAACAACCCCGAAGCCCCCGAGACCTCAACCAAACCTACCAACTGACCCTAATACCTCGTTCAAACTTGGTCGAGCCTTAGAAACAAATCTCATAACATAAAAATCATCAATTATGTATAGATTCAAGCCTAATAAATTGTGAAATTTCTAGAATTCACATCTGATGCCGAAACACGTCTAAACTCACCCGAACGACCTCAAATTTTGCACACATGTCATAAATGACATTACAGACCTGCTGTCATTTTTCGAATTCCATTCCGAGTCCGATATCAAAATTTCACCTATCGGCCGAAATCGCCGAAATTCTAACTTTCGCCAATTCAAACCTAAATCCACAACCGACCTCGAAAACACATTCTGAACACGCTCCTAATCGCAAAATCACACAACAGAGCTAACGGAGTCGACGAAATTCCATTCTAAATCAAATACTTATACATGATCACTAAGTACTATGCATGATAAATATCAATTTTTCTCAGTAATTTCCAAATAACACTTATGCGAATGCTCCAACATGTATCTAAGTGTCAATACATGATAAAGTGTAACGACCCGGTCGGTCGTTACATAGAATCAGCATTATTATTTAGTGTTATTGCCTCGTCATAGCTAGGTTAAACTGTTATTGATGTGTTAGAGTTGGTAGGGTCGGAATCAGAATAAATAATGAGAATTTAGTCACTTAGTGTTTAAAAATAGCCTTAGAGTTCGAAAAGTCAACTGAGAGTTGCTTATTGGTAAACAACCTTGAAATGCGGATGTTATGGCTCAGATAGCTTCATTAGGTGATTTTGGACTTAGGAGGGTGTTCGGAATATTTTGTGAGGACCGGTGTAGAATTAGGCTTGGATTGGCGAAAGTTAGTTTTTGGTAAATTCCGATCGGCGGTGGAAATTAGGCTATTAGTGTCAGAATGGAATTCCGACACTTGGATAGGTTTGTTATTTCATTTTGGATATGTCTGCAAAATTTCAGGTCAATCTTAGTTGTTTTGGATAATTTTGGCATCGTTGGTGGATTTTAGAAATTTCAAAGTTCTTAGCCTTGAATTTGATTTGACTTTGGTGTTTTGATGTTATTTTTAGTGTTTTGGGAGAGCAACTAAGTGTTAATGATCATATATGATACGTTGGTATATTTGGTTGGGATCCCGAGGGGATCGGGATAGATATCGGGTGGTTAACGGGCATTTTGGCCTTAGGAATCTGCTGAAAAATTAGGTGTTTTGTTGCTGGTGTCCTTGTACGCGATCGCAGTGATACATTCGCAATCGCGTAGGCTTGTTGGTGGCAAGGGTGAAATTGGTCTTCGCGATCGCAGGGTTAGGGATGCGATCGCGTAGAGTGGTGAGGCTATGCATCGCGATCGCGTGTCCGGAGTCGCGATCGCATAGAAGAATCTGGAGTGGCAGTGAGGTATTGGAAATTACTCTATGTCGTCGCATAGAGCTGGTCGCGATCGCATAGGTTAGGAGGTTTAAGCATCACGATCGCAGGGTATGTGTCACGATCGTAGTGAATAAAATCGGGGGTAAGTGAGTTTTCCCTTCGCGATCGCGTAGGTCTTTCCGCGATCGCGATGAAGGAATTCCTGGGCAGCATATAATTAAACCCTCCGCGACCATTATACCTTTTAACACCATTTTTAACGGGAAAAGAGCTTAGATATGATTTTGAAGAAAGGAAATCACTGGGCTTCATTGAGGTAAGGATTATGGACCTTAAAACATGATTATATGTTATTAAGGAACATAATATCAGTGTTTAATTTATGAAAATCAGTAGAAAAAGATGGGGTTAGGACTTGAGATTTTGAGACATTTAGTGGCCGATTTGAGGGGTCAAACAAACTCTAGTTTTAGCGTTCTTTATATGTATGGACTCGTGAAATTATGAAGAACATTTAAGTATAAAATTTGTCGAGTTCTGAGATACGGGCCCGGGTTTTGGGTTTTGGCTAACTTCGGGTTTTGTGCTAAAATTGGTACTTTTCAACTGGAATTCGTTCCCTTAGCATAATTTGATGCTAAAAATCTGATCTTGGTAGATTTGGAGAACTCATAAATTTATTCGAGAGGCAAGCGGGTTGCAGGGTAGCTTTTCGGGCTAGTTTGAGGTAAGTAATGTCTTTAAATCCTGTCCTGAGGGTATGAAACTCCGGACGTTGCATCCTCTCACGGATTTTGGAATGCAAAGATTGGAAATTTTGAAATATATTCCTTTTTAGGAAACTATTGATTTGCGAACCCGATTTTAAAGCCTATACTTAATAGTATTGATATAATTTGGGATGCAACCCATGTTTGGGGCCTAGTGCCGATCTGTTTACCTCTTGGGGGCTGTTTTTACTATTTTTCTCACTTGATATGTTATGACTTTCACTCAGTTCTTTTCTTGATAATAGTTTTGACACTTAGAGTATTTTGATATTATTTCTTGAAAAAAAAATGGAACACTATTTTGGGTCGAGAACCCGGTATAATGATGGCCCGAGTGGCATGTTGAGAGTGTCTAACTGAGTGAGGCTGCGGGCCAATATTGTCAGGATGTTATGATACGAGAGAGGTCGAGGGCCAATATTGTGAGTGATTTGTGCCATGATGTGGCTGGTCGAGGGCCAATATTATGAGTGACTTATGCCATGATGTGGCTGTCCGAGGGCCAATATTGTGAGTGATTTATGCCATGATGTGGCTTGTTATAGCGCTTGGGCTGTAGGAGCCCTCTGGAGTCTGTACACCCCTAGTGAGCGCAGGTACCTATTCAGTGCGAGTGATGCATGCGGGGCTGTTACTGAGTGACAGTGAGGTTGCCTGATGGGCTGATACTGAGTGATTGTGAGGTTTCCTGACGGGCTGATACTGAGTGACGGTGAGGTGCTGAGGGAAATTATAACGAGAAATGATTATGGCCCGAGGGGCAGATCTATGATGATTTTACTGAGTTTTTGACTGTGATTCACTTCATTTTTCAAACTAATTTTTACTGAGATTTTTACTGATATATATTGAAATTATACTTGTTTCAAAGGATTTCCAAAAAATGTTTTTCGAACTTATGTATTTGATGAATACTTTATGGTGACTTGGTGTTTTACTGTTTTTGTGAATTGGTGTATCTGTGCTGTGTGTTTCGTATTGCTCAGACTATGATTTATTGTCATTACTACTGAGTTGGCGTACTCATCATTACTCCCTGTGCCTCCGTGCACAGATCCAGGTACCGGTTCGGAGTAGTAGCTGTCTTCGTTCGTATTCAGCAGCTTACGGGATTTCGAGGTATCTGTTCAACGTCCGCAGCTTCTCAATTTCCCCTCCTTTATTAGTATTAGTATTTATTTCATAGACATTGATTAAGACATTAGCAGAGTTAGTTTTATTCCTTAGATGCTTGTGACCATGTTGACTCTAGAGGATACTACGTACTGCAGGTATTTTGGAGACCAGTGGGGTCTCATTTGCTACATTTCAGTTTGCTGGTGCTTCTTTTACTTGGTGGGAGTCATTCGAGAGGTGTAGGCCAGTTGGTTCAGCACCACTCACCTGGCAGCAGTTCTCCATGCTCTTTTTGGATAAGTATGTTCCTCAGTCCCACATAGAGGTGCAATGCAGACAGTTTGAGCAGCTACGCCAGAGAGAATTGTCAGTTACTTAGTACGATATGAGGTTTTCCGAGTTGGCTAGATATTCTTTGGAGTGAGTCCCTACTGACAAGGAGTGTATCAGGAGGTTTATAGATGGTCTCACGTATCACCTTCAGATTTGGATGACCGGGGAGAGAGTGTCTGGAGCTACATTTGAGCAGGTACTTGACATTGCTCGGGACATTGAGTTGGTTTGTAGGCAGGAGCGTGAGGAGAGAGAGTCCAAAAAGCCTGGGGATCACGTAACTTCAGTGGTGCCCCTTCTAGAGGGCAGTTTCAGCACAACAGAGGTCGTCCATTTAGACCTCCACAGCCAGTTCGCCCAGCTTACTGTGATGTATCTTTGGGGCAGGGTCCTCGCAGATCTCATCAGGGACGTTCATCTTTTAGTGCCCTTCCAGCTCAGAGCTCTTCCCGAGCAACATCTTATCAGGGTTCTTCTATGCATGGTTTATCTGTTGGTTATCATGGTGGCAGGGGTTCTCGTCAGTTTTCATCTCCAGCTCGAAGTGGTTGTTATGAGTGTGGAGAGTTCGGACATGAGTGTATACCTACTCAGACAGCCAGGGGTGGTGGTCAGGCAGCTAGAGTCCGCCCTAGAGAGGGAGGTCGAGCACGTGGAGCCAGCCACGTATTTATGCACTTCCAGCTAGACCTGATGTTATGGCCTCAGATGCGGTGATTACAGGTACGATCTCAGTTTGTCATAGTGATGCTTTGGCTTTATTTGGCCCCGGTTGCACATACTCGTATATTTCATCTTACTTTTCCCACTTTATGAATATGCCCTGTGAGTCTCTAGTTATGTGTGTTCATGTTTCGACTCCGGTGGGAGATACTATCATTGTGGACCGTGTGTATCGGTCATGTCTTATATCTATTGGGGGTCTGCAGACCCGAGTTGACTTGATGTTACTCAGTATGGTTGATTTTGATGTAATTCTGGGAATGGATTGTTTATCCCCTGGTCATGCTATTCTTGATTGTCACGCTAAGACCATGACCCTGTCTATGCAAGGAATTCCGAGAGTTGAGTGAAGAGGGTCTATAGAGCATGTGCCTAGAAGACTGATTTCTTATTTGAAAGCTTAACGTATGGTTGAGAAAGGGCGTGAGTCTTATCTTGATTTTGTGAGGGATGTTAGTAGTGAGACTCCTTCTGTTGATTATGTTCCGATAATCCATGATATTTCGGACATATTTCCTGCAGACCTGCCAGGCATTCCACCTGACAGGGATATTGATTTTGGTATTGAATTGGTGCCAGACACTAAGCCTATCTCTATTCCACCTTACCGCATGGCACCAACGGAGTTGAAAGAATTGAAGGAGCAGCTCAAGGAACTCATAGATAAGGGGTTTATTCAGCCTAGTGTGTCGCCTTCGGGTGCGCTGGTGTTGTTTGTGAAGAAGAAGAATGGTTCTATGCGCATGTGCATTGATTATCGACAGTTGAATAAGTTTACGGTGAAGAACCGATATCCTTTGCCCCGTATTGATGACTTGTTTGATCAGCTTTAGGGAGCTAAGGTGTTCTCCAAAATTGACTTGAGGTCAGGGTATCACCAGTTGAAGATTCGGGATTCTGACATTCCGAACAGTGCCTTCTAGACCAGATATGGTAATTATAAGTTTCTGGTTATGTCATTTGAGCTGACCAATGCACCAGACGCATTCATACAATTGATGAACAGTGTGTTTTCCTCCTTACCTTGATTCATTCGTCATTGTACTTATTTATGACCTCCTGGTTTATTCTCGTAGCCAGGAAGAGCATGCTCAGCACGTGAGGGTTGTGTTACAGAGGTTGAGGGAAAAGAATCTTTATGCAAAATTCTCCAAGTGTGAGTTTTGGCTTGGTTTAGTAGCTTTCTCCGGTATTGGTTTTGCCTGCTGGTTCAGGTTCTTACACAGTCTACTGTGATGCTTCAAGAGTTGGCTTGGGAGCGGTATTGATGCAGGACGGTAGGGTGATTGCCTACGTGTCTAGACAGTTGAAGGTGCACGAGAAGAATTACCTAGTGCACGATCTTGAGTTAGCTGCCATTGCTCATGCCTTAAATATTTGCCGCCATTACTTGTATGGGGTACAATGTGAGATTTTCACTGATCATCGTAGCTTGCAGTATCTACTAAGGTAGAAGGACTTAAATTTGTGTAAGAGGAGATGGTTAGAGCTTCTCAAGGATTAAGATCTCACTATTTTGTATCATCCGGGGAAGGCCAATGTAGTGGCCGATGCCTTGAGTCACAGAGCCGAGAGTTTGGGGAGTCTAGCGTACCTTTCAGCAGTAGAGCGACCTTTAGCACTTGATGTTCAGGCTTTGGCGGGTCAGATGGTGAGATTGGATTTGTCAGACCCTCCGCGGGTATTAGCTAGCATGGCTTCCCGGAGTTTGGATATAATAACAACTATCAGTCCAGTATTTAGATAGCCCTGGATGAGGCTTTATATGGTAGGAGGTGTAGATCTCTGGTTGGTTGGTTCCAGCCTGGTGAGGCTAAGCTATTGGGCACAAATTTTATTCAGGATGCGTTTGAGAAAGTGTGGTTGACTCAGGAGCGGCTTCACATGGCGCAGTCTAGGCAGAAGAGTTATGCGGACCGGAAGGTCCGGGATGTGTCTTTTATGGAAGGTGATAAGGTATTGCTGAGAGTATCACCCATGAAGGGTGTTACGAGGTTCGTAAAGAGAGGAAAGCTGAGCCCACAGTTTATTGGTCCTTTTGAGGTACTTCAGAAGGTTGGAGAGGTGGCTTATAGACTTGCCTTGCCACCCAGCCTATGGAGTATTCATCTGGTATTTCAGCTCGAGGATGATATGTCATATGAGGTAGAGCCAGTAGCAATTTTAGCTCGCGAGGTCAGAAAGTTGAGGTCCAAGGATATAGCTTCAGTAAAGCTAAAGTGGAGAGGTCAGCCAGTGGAGGAGGATACTTGGGAGACCGAGCAGGAGATGCAGAACAGATATCCTCACTTATTTGAGACTCCAGGTATGTTTCTAGACCCGTTCGAGGACGAACGCTTTATTTAAGAGGGGGAGAATGTAACGACCCGGTCAGTCGTTACATAGAATCTTCTTTATTATTTACTATTATTGCCTTTTCATAGCTTGGTTAAACTGTTATTCATGTGTTACAGTTGGCAGGCTCGGAATCGGAATAATTATAATGAGAATTTAGCTTAGTCTTTAAAAATAGCCTTAGAGTTCAAAAAGTCAATTAAGAGTTCACTTATTTGTAAACGGCATCGGAATGCGGATTTTATGGATCGAATAACTTCGTTAGGTGATTTGGGATTTAGGAGGGTGTTCGGAATAGTTTTGTGAGGACCGGTGTAGTATTAGGCTTGAATTGGCGAAAGTTAGTTTTTAGTAAATTCCGATCGGTAGTGGAAATTAGGTTATTGGGGTCGGGATGGAATTCCGACAGTTGGAATATGTTCGTAATGTCATTTTGGATATCTCTGCAAAATTTTAAGTCAATTGGAGTTGTTTTGGATAGTTTCGGCAGCGTTGGTGGATTTTAGAAATTTCAAAGTTCTTAGGCTTGAATTTGATGTGATTTTAGTGTTTTGATGTTATTTTAGTGTTTCGGGAGTGCAACTAATTTTGAATGATCCTATATGATACGTTGGTATATTTAGTTGGGGTCCCAAGGTGCTCGGGATTGATATCGGGTGGTTAACGGTCATTTTGGCCTTAGTAATCTGCTGAAAAATCCGGTGTTCTGTTGCTGGTGTCCTTGGACGCGATCGCAGGGAAACATTCGCGATCGCGTAGGCTTGTTGGTGGAAAGGGTGAAATTGTTCTTCGCGATCGTAGGGTCAGGGATCCAATCGCGTAGAGTGGTGAGTCTTTGCATCGCGACCGCGAGTCCAGCGTCGCGATCGCATAGAAGAATCTGGAGTGGCAGCGAGGCATTGGAAATTACTCTATGCGATCGTATAGAGCTGGTCGCGATCTCATAGATTAGTAGGTTTAAGCATCGCGATCGCAGGGAATATGATGAGATCGCAGGGCATATGTCGCGATTGCAGTGAATAAAATCGGGGGTCAGTGAGTTTGCCCTTCGCGATCGCGTTGGTCTTTCCGTGATTGCGATGAAGGAATCCCTGGGCAGTATATAATTAAACACCTCCGCGACCATTAAACCTTTTAACACTATTTTTGAATGGGAAAAGAGCATAGAGGCGATTTTGAAGAGAGGAAATCATTGTGCTTCATTAAGGTAAGGATTTTGGACCCTAAAACTCGATTATATGTGATAAGGAACATAATATTAGTGTTTAACTGATGAAAATCAGTAGAAAAACAAGAGGTTAGGGGTTGAGATTTTGAGACCTTTAGGGACCGATTTAAGGGTTCAAACAAACTTCGATTTTAGCATTCTTTATATGTACGGACTCGTGGGATGATGAAGAACATTTTAGTATAAAATTTGTCGAGTTCCGAGATGCGGGCCAAGGGGTTGGGTTTTGGCTAATTTAGGATTTTGTGCTAAATTGGTACTTTTCAATTGGAATTCGTTCCCTTAGCATAATTTGATGATAAAAATCTGATCTTGGAATATTTGGAGCACTCAGAAGTTGATTCGAGAGGCAAGCGGGCTGTAGAGTAGCTTTTCGGGCTAGTTTGAGGTAAGTAATGTCTTTAAATCCTGTCCTGAGGGTATGAAACCCCAGACGTTGCATCCTTTCACGGATTTTGGAATGCAAATATTGGAAATTTTGAAATATATTCCTTTTTAGGAAGTTATTGAGTTGCGAACCGGATTTTAAAGCATATGCTTAATAGTATTAATATACTTTGATATAATTTGGGCTGCAAGCCATGTTTAGGGCCTAGTGCCGATCTATTTACCCCTTGGGGGTTATTTTTACTATTTTCCTCACTTGATATGTTATGATTTTCACTCAGTCTTTTCTTGATAATTATTTTGACACTCAGAGTATTTGGTATTATTTCTTGAAAAACAAATGAAACACTGTTTTGGGTTCAGAACCCGGTATAATGATGGCATGAGTGGCATGTTGAGAGTGTCTGACTGAGTGAGGCTGCGGCCCAATATTGTGAGGATGTTATGATACGAGAGAGGTCGAGGGCCAATATTGTGAGTGATTTATGCCATGATGTGGCTGGCCGAGGGCCAATATTTTGTGAGTGATTTATGCGATGATGTGGCTGGACGAGGGCCACTATCGTGAGTGATTTATGCCATGATGTCGCTTGTTATAGCGCTTGGGCTGTAGAAGACCCTCCGGAGTCTGTACACCCCTAGTGAGTGCAGGTACCTATTGAGTGCGAGTGATGCCCGCGGGGCTGATACTGAGTGACTCTGAGGTTGTCTGATGGGCTGATAATGAGTGACTGCGAGGTTTTCTGATGGGCTGATACCGAGTAACTGTGAGGTTGCCTGATGGGCTGATATTGAGTGATGGTAAGGTGCTGAGGGAAATTGTTACGATCGATGATTATGGCCCGAGGGGCAGATCTATGATGATTTTACTGAGTTTTTGACAGTGATTCACTTCGTTTTTCTAACTTATTTTTACTAAGAGTTTTACTGAGATATATTGAAATTATACTTGTTTCAAAGGATTTCCGGAAAATGGTTTTCGAACTTATGTATTTGATGAATACTTTATGGTGACTTGGTGTTTTACTGTTTTTGTAAATTGGTGTATCTATGTTGTGTGTTTCATATTTCTCATACTATCATTTATTTTCATTACTACTGTGTTGGCGTACCTATTATTACTCTCTGTGCCTATGTGCATAGATCCAGGTACCGATTCGGAGCAGTAGCTGTCTTCGTTCGTATTTAGCATTTTATGGGATTTCGAGGTAGCTGTTCAGCGTCCGCAGCTTCTTTATTTCCCTTCCTTTATTAGTATTAGTATTTATTTCAGACATTGATTAAGACATTAGCAGAGTTAGTTTTATTCTTAGATGTTCGTGACCATGTTGACTCCAGTCTTGAGAGAGTTGTTTAGACTGTTAGATTTTTATTGGGGCGTAAAGACTTAAAGAAACTATTTTATGCTTTTTGTTGTTGCTTGTTATTTATTATTGAAACATTATAATAGAACGAATGGGTAGTTATGTGATGGTTGGCTAGCCTAGTTCCACGATATGTAATCATCAAATTCGATACTCTCCAAGTGTCCAATAAACATCTAACAAGTCCTTACATGTAGAAGATGCATGAATGCGCATATATCAATGATATGTATGTAACGACCCGGCCAGTCGTTCTGTGAGAATTACCCTGTTTCCCCCATTTCTACATTTGTTATATATTGCTAGCCTGTTTTGTTGTGTTGGGTCAGTTGGTTTGGGTCCCGAGTGGTTATGGTTAGAATTTAGGTATTTAGTCTTTTAAAGTAGCCTAGAAGTTGAGAAAGTGAACTGAGAGTTGACCTATTGGAGAACGACCTCGGAATGTGGATTTTATGGCTCGTATAGCTTCGTTAGGTGATTTGGGATTTAGGAGTGTGTTCAGAATGAAGTTTTTATGTCCGGTGTAGAATTAGGCTTGAATTGGCGAAAGTTAGTTTTTGGCGATTTCCGGTCGGCAGTGGAAAATAGGCTATCGGGGTCGAAATGGAATTAAGAAAGTTGGAGAAGGTTCATAATGTCATTTTGGATATGTCTGCAAAAATTTTAGGTCAATCAGAGGTGTCTTGGTTGGTTTCGGCGTAGTTGGCAAAATTTGGAAGTTTCAAAGTTCATACGCTTGAATTTGATGTGATTTAGGTGTTGTTGCATTGTTTTTTGTGTTTCGAAGGCTTGACTAAGTTTGAATGATCTTATGGGATATGTTGGTATGTTTGGTTGAGGTCCCGAGGGCCTCGGTTGTGTTTCGGGTGGTTAACGGACCAACTCTTGGCTTGAAAACTAGGCAGATTTTTGCTGGTGTAAGGTTTTTGTTTCCTTCTACGCGATCATGGGAGGATGTTTGCGATCGCATAGAGTAAAATAGTGGGGATGGGATTTTGCTCTATGCGATCGCGTGGTTAGGATTGCGATCGCATAGGTTGGTCAGAAAAGGCAGTGTGATCGCGTGGGTATTTTTGCGATCAGGTATAGTATTTTGAGGCGCGTGTGTGGGTGGAGAATTGTTCTATGCGATCACGTGTATTGGTCTGTGATTGCATTGGTTGGTTGTTTTTTGCATCGCGATCGCGTGCCAAGGGTCGCGATCGCAGTGAAGAAAATTTAATGGCTGGGCAGAATGTTTTAAAAGGTCATTTGTGCGAGAATAGCTCATTTTTCAACCATTGTTGACGAGTTGGGAGCACTTTTGAGAGGGTTGAAGAGGAAATTGAAGGGAATCACTTGGAGGTAAGGTTTTGAACTTCATAACTCGTTTATTTGTCGATTTCTAAGTAATTAAACCATAGAATTTGCTTAAACCAAATTGGGGAAGAAGGGTGCATAGGAAATTTATTTTTCTTTTGAGGATTAGAGTGGGCAATTGTGGTCCGATTTTAGTGTTCTTGGTATGTATAAAATCGTGGGAGGACGAGGATTCTAGTGATGCAAATTTTATCGAATTCCGAGACATGGGCCTGGGGCTCAGGTTTGGCCGAATTTCGAAATTCTTCTATAATTTGATAGTTTTCGATTGGGTTGAGTTCCTTTGATATATATTGATGATGTTAAACTAGTTGTGGCTAGATTAGGAGCAACCGGGAGCCAATTTGAGGGGAGAGAGCATTGTGGAATAGTGTTGTGGCCCGGTAGACGTAAGTAATGGTTATAAGTCTTGTCCTGGGAGTATGGAACCCCGGACTACATATTTGTCACTGATTTTAGAATGGCGCACATGTCGGATGACGAGTATGCGGCGCATAATGAATTTTGGATTGGACTAGGTCCTGTCAACGGCAACTAATGAGTTGCATATTTTACTCAAAACCTTATGTTAAATTATTTTCTAAAGATTATTGAAATATTTGGGCTATAAGCCGTGTTTGGGGCCTCGTGCCGATCTATTTAGACACCCTGGGGGCTTTTCACTGCTCTTTTTCCTCACTATTTGTTGATGATTTCAATCAGCTACGTTGTGCTTACTATTTTCGAAACTCAGCCTGAATCACACTACTTTGAGATTTAAAATGATGTTTAAGGTCGAGTACCATGTTTTACTGATTCGCTCGAGGGGCTTTTTGAGTGGTTCTGCTGAGTGAGGCCGAGGGCCTGACTATGAGGTGTTGAGTGATATTAGCGCTTGGGCTGAAGGAGACCCTCCGGAGGCTGTACACACCCATAGTGAGCGCACAGAGTTCCGAGTGACGAGTGACGACTGATTGGGAGGAATGAGTGACGGTGAGGTGCTGAGTGATTGTGAGGTGCTGAGTGACTGTGAGGCATGCTCGAGGGGTTGATTATGATATATGTTTTGCCTAATGGGATACTTATGATTTTACTACTTTCTTTCGGAACTTATGAAATATGTTTTGCCCTAGGGGACTCTATATGATTCATTTTATTTTCATACTAAATCTTTTGATTTGAAGTTGTTAAAAATATGCATTTTTCAAAGGACTTTTCTGAAGTTGGTTTTAAGGAATGCTGATTTTGTATATCTATGTTTATACCATTGGAAAGTAAGACTGTGTATATTGTGATTTGATGGAATTGATTTTATGTGATTCTTTGCGCTTAGACTTGATTTATTTTCATTACTACTGAGTTGGCGTACTCACATTACCCCCTGCATCTCTATGTTAAGATTCAGGGCCAGATATCGAGCATTAGCCATTTATTCCGCGCGGAGCCAGATTGCGGGATATAGAGGTAGTTGTTCAGCGTCCGCAGCATCTCTATTTTCCCTTCTTGTTGTATTTAGCTTTTATTCAGAGGTTTTGTATTATAATAGTATATTTTGTCTTATTCCTCTAGATGCTCATGATATGTTGGCCCCGAGTTTTGGGGTTGGCGGTACTGTATAATTGGCCTACTTTATTTTAGTAATCTCTCTATGTTTTGTGAAATGCTTGAAACTTGATTGGGATTTAAAAAAAAGAAATTGAGAACATGCGGTAATCGGCTAGCCTAGTTCCACGATAGGCACCATGACGACCGGTTTAGGATTTGGAGTCGTGACAGTTTGGTATCAGAGCCAAGGTTACATAGGACTCAACGGTCATGAGCAGGTTTAGTAGAGTCTTGCGGATCGGTACGGAGACGTCTTTACTTATCTTCGAGAGGCTTCCAAACTTTTAGGAAACATTTCTATCTTTCTTGAACTCTTTCGTGCTGATCTATTGTTTCTTGGAATCTGAACTTACGTTGTTTCATTCCCTCACAGATGGTGAGGACACGCCATACCGATCTGAGTGACCAGTCACCAGCTAGACCAGCGAGAGGTCAAGGCCGTGGTAGAGGTAGGGGGCCAGCCCGCGCAACAACCGGGGTAGTACCACAAGATCCCTCTATCGATCATGATCAGGTTCCCGCCGATGGTGTCTTAGCGGGACAGGCTCAAGCACCAGCAGCGCCTATGGTTATTCTGGGTCTTCAGGAGACCCTGTCTAAGATATTGACAGTATTTTACCAGTTTGTCTCAGGGAGTCGCCATGTCTTCTACTTCTACCACAACTCAGGCCGGGGGAGGCAATCAGACTCCAGCTGCCCGGGCACTTGAGCAGGCTGGACAAGGTATTCAGGCACCCGGAGCAGCCCCAGCTCAGCCAGCTGCTCCGGTCCAGGATTATGTGGTCCCTGCTATGCCTAAGGACGAGTAGCATAGGTTGGAGAGATTCAGAAGACTTAAGCCTCCGACTTTCAGCGGTATAGAGGGCGAGGATGCCCGGGGATTTCTAGATAGGTGCCAGAGGATATTGCGTACTGCGGGTATTCTGGAGAGCAGTGGGGTCTCATTTGTTACATTTCAGTTTGCGGGTGCTGCTTTTACCTGGAAGGAGTCATTCGAGAGGCATACGCCGGTTGGTTCAGCACCTCTCACCTGGAAGCAGTTCTCCACGATCATTTTGGAGAAGTATGTTCCTCAGTCCCACAGAGAGGAACATCGCAGGCAGTTTGAGCAGTTGTACCTGGGAGAGTTATCAGTTACTTAGTACGAGATGAGGTTCTTCGAGTTGGCTAGGCATGCTTCTGAGATTGTCCCTACTGATAGGGAGAGGGTGAGGAACTTTGTAGATGATCTTTCTTATCAGCTTCGGTTATTTATTACTCGGGAGAGAGTATCGTGTGCTTCATTCGAGCAGGTTGTTGACATAGCTTGAGATATTAAGTCTGCTCGCCACTATGAGCGGGAGGAGAGGGAGGCCAAGAGGCCTCGTGGTTCGGGCAGTTCCAGTGGTGCTCGCTTCAGGGGACAGTTTCAGCGGGCTAGGGGTGGTTCATTCAGGCCTCCCCAGTCAGGCCGCCCACCATATCGTGGTGTATCTTTGGGGCAGGGTCCTCGTGGTTCTCAGTCAGGCCGTACTTCATTTGGTGCCCTCCGAGCTCAGAGTGCAGCTCGAGCACCCCCAGCTCCAGGGATTTTCTTTGAGTGTGGAGAGTTCGGGCACGTGTGGAGGTAGTGTCCCCGCCGTACCGGTGGATCTTCTCAGCAGAGGGGTCAGCCCTCGCCTTCAGCTCTAGTCACTTCACCACCCGCCCAGGCATCCGGGGGTGTTGGTCAGTCAGCCAAAGGCTTCCCTAGAGAGGGAGGTCGAGCAGGGGGAGGTCAGGCTCGCATGTATGCATTTCCAGCTAGGCCGGATGCTATGGCCTCAGATGCCGTGATCGCAGGTATTGTGTCAGCCTGTTGTCGAGATGCCTTGGCTTTATTTTACCCTGGTTCTACATAATCCTATGTTTCTTCATATTTTGCCCGTTTTATGGATGTGCCACGTAAGTCTCTAGTCATATATGTTCATGTGTCGACTCCGGTGGGCGATACTGTTGTTGTGGACTGTATGTATCGGTCGTGCATGATGTCTATTGGTGGTCTGGAGATCCGAGTGGACCTACTTTTACTCATCATGGTCTATGTTGACGTGATATTGGGCATGGATTGGTTATCTCTGTGTCATGCTATTCTCGATTTTCATGTTATGACTGTGACCTTAGCTATGTCGGGGTGTCCGAGGGTTGAGTGGAGAGGTTCTTCCGAGTATATGCCTAGTGGGGTGATTTCCTACCTGAAGGCTCAACGCATGGTTGAGAAAGGGTGTTTATCTTATTTGGCCTTTGTGAGGGATGTCAGTGGTGAGACTCTCGCTATTGATTCAGTTCCTGTGGTCCGTGACTTTTGGGATGTGTTTCCTGCAGACCTGCCACGCATGCCACCTGACAGGGATATTGATTTTTGTATTAACTTGGTGTCAGGCACTCAGCCTATTTCTATTCCCCCTTATCATATGGAACCAAGGGAGCTAAAAGGATTTGAAGGAGTAGCTTCAGGAACTCCTAGATAAGGGGTTCATTCGGCCTCAACTGCGTTCATGAAACTGATGAAAATCGTGTTTCAGCCTTATCTTGATTCATTTGTCATTGTTTTCATCGATGACATCCTAGTTTATTCTCGTAGCTAAGAAGAGCATGCTCAGCATTTGAGAGTTGTGTTACAGAGGTTGAGGGAGGAGAAGCTTTATGCGAAATTTTCCAAGTGTGAGTTTTGCTTGGTTCTTTAGCTTTCTTGGGGCACGTGGTGTCTAGTGAGGGGATTCAGGTTGATCCAAAGAAGATAGAGGCGATGCAGAGCTGGCCCAGAGCATCCTCAGCTACAGAGATTAGGCGTTTCCTTGGTTTGGCGGGATATTACTTTTTCTTTGTGGAGGGATTCTCTTATATTGCTTCCCCTTTGATCAGATTGACCAAGAATGGTGCTCCATTCAGATGGTTTGATGACACTGAGGAGAGCTTTCAGAAGCTCAAGTCAGCATTGAGTACAACTCTAGTACTAGTTTTGCCTGTTGGTTCGGGTTCTTACATAGTTTATTGTGATGCTTCTAGAGTTTGCTTGGGAGTGGTATTGATGCAGGGCGGTAGGGTGATAGCCTACGCGTCCATACAGTTGAAGGTGCACAAGAAGAATTATCCAGTGCACGATCTTGAGTTAGCTTCCATTGTTCATGCCTTGAAGATTTGGCAGCATTATTTGTATGGAGTGCAGTTTGAGATTCTAACTGATCATCGTAGTTTGTAGTATCTGTTGAGGCAGAAGGACTTGAATTTGCGTAAAAAGAGATGGTTAGAGCTCCTCAAGGATTATGACCTCACTATCTTATATCATCTGGGGAAGGCCCATGTAGTGGCTGATGCCTTGAGTCGCAGAGCAGAGAGCTTGGGGGGTCTAGCCTACCTTCCAGTAGCAAAGCGTCCATTAGCCCTTGATGTTCAGGCCTTAACGCGTCAGTTGGTGAGATTGGATCTATCAGAGCCCCCCGCGGGTGTTGGCTTGTCTAACCTCCAGGTCTTCTCTTTACGATCAGATTAGAGCACGCCAGTATGATGATCCACAATTGCTTGTTCTTCAGGACAAGGTCTGTCGCGGTGATGCCAGGGATGTGGTTATTTGTGATGATGGGGTCATGAGGATGCAGCGCCGGATTTGTGTGCCCAATGTAGATGGGCTTCGAGATTTGATTCTAGTAAAGGCTCATAGTTCGCGGTATTCCATTCATCCGGGCGCCGCGAAGATATATCAGGATTTGAGGCAGCACTATTGGTGGAGGAGGATGAAAAAGGATATTGTGGAGTTTGTCGCTAGGTGTCTCAACTATCAGCAGGTCAAGTATGAGAACCATAGAACTGGTGGATTGCTTCAGAGATTTGATATTCCGGAGTGGAAGTGGGAGCGGATCACCATGGACTTCGTAGTTGGACTCCCACAGAGTTCGAGGAGGTTTGATGCGATATGGGTTATTGTGGATCGTCTGACCAAGTCCACGCACTTCATACCTATTGGTACTACCAATTCTTCAGAGAGGTTAGCTAAGATTTATATCAGGGAGATTGTCTGATTTCATGGGGTTCCAGTTTCTATCATTTCCGACAGAGGAAATCAGTTCACATCTCAATTCTGGAGAGCCGTTCAGAGAGAGTTGGATACTCAGGTTGAGTTGAGCATAGCGTTTCATCCTCAGACCGACGGGCAGTCGGAGCGTACCATCCAGATTTTAGAGGACATGTTTCGTGCTTGTGTGATTGACTTTAGTGGTTCATGGAACCAGTTTGTGCCACTAGCGGAGTTTGCATATAATAACAAATATTAGTCGAGTATCCATATGTCTCCGTATGAGGCTTTATATGGTAGGAGGTGCAAGTCTCCGGTTGGTTGGTTCGAGAGAAGTTGATTCAGGAGCGGCTTCGCATGACGCAGTATAGGCAGAAGAGTTATGCGGATCGTAAGGTCCGAGAGGTGTCTTTCATGGTTAGGGATAAGGTACTGCTAAAGGTATCACCCATGAAGGGTGTTATGAGATTCGGGAAGAGGGCGAAGCTGAGTCTCAGGTTCATTGGGTCGTTTGAGGTGCTTCAGAGGGTTGGGGAGGTGGCTTATAGGGTTGCTACGCCTCCCATTTATCGAGTATTCATCTAGTAATCCATGTTTCGATTCTCCGGAAGTATGTTGGTGACCCTTCCCATGTTTTGGACTTCAGCACGGTTCAGCTCGAGGGTGATATGTCATATGTGGTAGAGCCAATGGCTATTTTGGGTCGACAGATCAGGAAGCTAAGGTCTAAATATATTGTTTAAGTAAAGGTTCAGTGGAGAGGGCAGCCGGTGGAGGATGTCACCTGGGAGATCGAGCGGGAGATACGGGACAGATGTCCTCACTTATTCGAGACTCCAGGTATGTTTCTAGACCCGTTCGAGGACGAACGTTTGTTTAAGAGGGGGAGGATGTAACGACCTGGCCGGTCGTTCCGTGCGAATTACCCCGTTTCCCCCATTTCTACTTTTCTTATGTATTTATAGCATGTTTTGTTGTGTTGGGTCAGTTGGTTTTGGTCCGGAGTGGTTATGGTGAGAATTTTAGCATTTAGTCTTTTAAAGTAGCCTAATAGTTGAGAAAGTCAACTGAGAGTTGACCTGTTAGTGAACGACCTCGAAATGCATATTTTATGGCTTAGATAGATTCATTAGGTGATTTGGGACTTAGGAGTGTGTTCGGAATGAAGTTTTGATATCCGGTGTAGAATTAGGCTTGAATTGGCGAAAGTTAGTTTTTGGCGATTTCCGGTCGGCAGTGGAAAATAGGATATCAGGATCAGAATGGAATTTTGGAAATTAGAGCAGGTTCTTAATTTCATTTTTGATATGTATGCAAAATTTCAGGTCAATCGGATGTGTTTTGGTTTGTTTCGGCGTAGTTGGCGAAATTTGGAAGTTTCAAAGTTAATAGGCTTGAATTTGTTGTGATTTAGGTGTTGTTGCGTTGTTTTTGGTGTTTCGAAGGCTCGACTAAGTTTGAATGATGTTATGGGATATCTTGGTATGTTTGGTTGAGGTCCCGAGGCCATCGGGTGTGTTTTGGGTGGTTAACGGAGCAACTCTTGGCTTGAAAACTGGGCAGATTTTTGCTGGTGTGAGGTTCTAGTTTCCTTCTACGCGATCGCGGGAGGATGTTTGCGATCGCGTAGAGTAAAAGAGTGGGACAGGCATTTTTCTCTATGCGATCTCGTGGTTAGGATTGCGATCGCATAGGTTGTTCAGGAAAGGCAGTGCGATCGCGTCGGTATTTCTGCGATCGTGTAGAGTATTTTGAGGCGCGTGTGTGGGGTGGAGAATTGTTCTATGTGATCACGTGTATTGGTCTGCAATCGTATTTGTTGGTTGGTCTGTGCATCACGATCGCGTGCCAAGGGTCGCGATTGTAGTGAAGAAAATTTAATGGCTGGGCAGAATGTTTTAAAAGGCTATCTGTGCGAGAATAGCTCATTTTTTCCACCATTGTTGACGAGTTGGGAGCACTTTGAGAGGGTTGAAGAGGAAATTGAAGGGAATCAATTGGAGGTAAGTTTTTGAACTTCATAACTCGTTTATATGTCGAACTCTAAGTAATTAAACCATAGAATTTGCTGGAATTAAACCTAAATTGGGGAAGAAGGGTGCATGGGAAATTGAATTTTCTTTTGAGGATTAGAGTGGGTAATTGTGGTCCGATTTTAGTGTTCTTTGTATGTCTAGAATCGTGGGAGGACGAGGATTTTAATGATGCAAATTTTATCGAATTCCGACACGTGGGCTCGGGGCTCCGATTTGGCCGAATTTCGAGATACTTGTATAATTTGATAGTTTTTGATTGGGTTGAGTTTCTTTATATTGATGATGTTAAACTGGTTTTGGCTAGATTCGGAGCAACTAGGAGCCAATTTGAGGGGAAAGAGCATTGCGGACTACTGTTGTGGCCCGGTATAGGTAAGTAATGGTTATAATTCTTTCATGAGGGTATGGAACCTCGGACTACATATTTCTCACTGATTTTAGAATGGCGCAGATGTCGGATGACGAGTATGCGGCGCATACTGACTTTTGGATTGGACTGGGTCCTCTCCGCGGCAACTAATGAGTTGCATATTTTACTCAAAACCTTATGTTAAATTATGTTCTAAAGATTGTTGAAATATTTGGGCTATAAGTCGTGTTTGGGGCCTCGTGCCGATCTGCTTAGACCCCTTGGGGGCTTTTCGCTGTTGTTTTTCCTCACTCTTTGTTGATGATTTCACTCAGCCACATTCTGCTTACTATTTTCAAAACTCAGCCTGAATTACACTACTTTGAGATTTAAAATGATGTTTTGGGTCGAGAACCTTGTTTTACCGATTCGCCCGATGGGCCTTTTGAGTGGTTCTGATGAGTGAGGCTGAGGGACTGATTGTGAGGTGTTGAGTGATGGTGAGGTGCTGAGTGATGGTGAGGTGCTGAGTGATATTAGCGCTAGGGCTGAAGGAGCCCCTCCGGAGTTTGTACACACCCCCAGTGAGCGCACAGAGTGCCGAATGCCGAGTGCTGAGTGACGAGTGATTAGGAGGCATGACTGACTGTGAGGTGCTGAGTGATTGTGAGGTGCTGAGTGACTATGAGGCATGCCCGAGGGGCTGATTATGATATATGTTGTGCTCGAGAGACTACTTATGATTTAACTACTTTAATTCTGAACTTATGAAATATGTTTTTCCCGATGGGCCTCTATATGATTCATTTCATTTTCATACTAAATCTTTCGGTTTGAAGTTTTTAACAATATGCATTCTTCAAAGGACTTTTCTGAAGTTGGTTTTAAGGCATGATGATTTCGTATATCTATGTTTATACCATTGGAAAGTAAGGTTGTGTATATTGTGATTTGATGGCATTGATTTAATGTAATTCTTTGCCGCTTAGACTTGATTTATATACCTCTGTGTGCAGATTCATGTGCATATATCGAGCATTAGCCATTTATTCCGCGCGGAGCCGGATTGCGGGATATAGAGGTAGTTTTTCAGCGTCTGCAGCATCTCTGTTTACCCTTCTTGTTGTATCTAGCTTTTATTCAGAGGTTTTGTATTATAATAATATATTTTGGCTTATTCCTCTAGATGCTCATGATATGTTGGCTCTTGTTTTTGGGGTTGGCGGTACTGTATAATTGGCCTACTTTATTTTAGTAACCTCTGTATTTATCAACACAAGAACTTCGCAACAAAAATCGTGAAAATACATGAACCAAGCACAAATCCATGTTCCTGGTACAAATTCATATACCCGGTACAAATCTATGTACCTACACTCTCAAGTCCCAATGTAGCATTGGTGATTATTGGACTCTAGAGAGACGAATCCAAATCCAAGCTTGTAATAGCTATATGGATAAATCAGGTATAATAAAGTCAATATCACTCGCATAGAAAATTTACTTGCCATAATAATATCAATATCACAATAACCCCACAACATGAATTTAGTTCCATAACAATAACCGCAAAACATAAACCTATTTCCATTATAATACCAATATCACAACAACTGCATGGCATAAACCTTCTAACACAATCATAACCACACGACATAAACCTAATGCATAACAATATTAATCCGCTCATGGTGTTCAAATGTGCAATAATCAAATAAATATGTATCATCCAAGGATGTACACATACATTTAAAATAGTCAGAATACATCGGCATGCCATTAAACTTGTCCTCACTTTTCACTTTGACACTTCATCTTAAGTCTGTTAAATTTTACCACTCCAACCATACCTCGAATGTGTCATTTAAACACAAAATCATGATATGGCATAGAGCGTGTATTACACCACTTTTCAGAGTGTCACAAATATTTTTTTCTTTTTCTAATCTTTTTTTCTTTTCTTTTTTCTCCTATTGTTTTGTACCTGATGTCCAGGTCATCACCTTCCTCACAAAAATGGAGCTTGGATTGAAGAATCTTCAAGAAATCATCATTGGTGGTATTTACTGACTCATAAACTATGAGTAATCATTTAACTGTTGGAAGTGTAAGCTCTGACATTATGTTGAACACCGACGGAGCTGACAGAGCTTCAGTTGGCCGGAAATGAAGTTTCGGTAGTCCAAAACAGAAAAAACCAGTGCGAAAAGCTTTCTGTTGTCATGGAGAATATGTCTAAGCTTCTCCCACTGACTTCACTAGCCAAACTCCACAACAATGCAAAAAGAAATTTCAGTTGTTCTAAGTATACAATGTATTCGACAAAATAAAAGAGTGAATTCCACACAAGTTATGTAGCAACATATTGATAATAAAGGACCTCTGAACTCATCTAAAGTCCCTATTGATGCTGGATTACAAGCCGATTCTCAAATAAGTGTTGATCATAATCCTTCTTCTTCTTTAGAGCTTCAACTGATCTGTAATGGCGGTGATATGACACATCAAGCCCAACCTCAACTCAAAAAATTAGTGAAAACACTATCTCAATCGATTTTGCAGTTGTAAAACCTGCTACTTGAGTTTGCTTCTGTCCTAGATAGTTTCAGTTCAACATTTTTATCACATCGGCAAATAGAAGCAAAAATGTGAGAGCTCGTTCTCTTTTCGGTATTGCACCGATGTTTCAATCGATCAAATTGAGGAGAAATTTGAAGAAGAAAAAAGAGACCTTGTAGCAAATCTTGATATGTAAAAGCCAACTGAGATGGAGAAAGATTGACGAAAATGGAAGAAGAACTTGGCCAGAACCTTTTTCTGATGGCTCTTATTTTTCTCTTTTCTCTTTTATATTTTTGAAACTTAAATCCACGTGTCTGTGTTTTGTTAGTTAATATGGTGTGTGAATTACCCGCACCTTTTGTGCTTTGCTGCTTATTAATTTTGTCTCTAAATGACACAGTAAAGGCATGGTTAAAGTGTTCAAATGGAACGGACTTAAGATGGAGTGTCAAAATGAAATGTGAGGACAAGTTTAATGTCTTGCCGATGTATTCTTCCTTTAAAATATAACCAATAAAATGCACAATGACATAGTAAATAAAGAGGCGGATATGTGTTTAAAATTGTAACGAACTGGCATGTCATTTTGGTGTGTTGGAGCCTCATTCCCCTATTTATTGTCTCCTCTATGTTTATTTGTAGTTATGTAACTTTTCGGGTAGGTTGGATTTATTTTGGGAAGGTTTCGGAGTGAATTTGTACACTTAGCCACAAGGTTGGAAACTTAAGTTGTAAGAGTTGACCGGAGTTTGACTTTTGTGTCGAACTGGTGTTTGATGATTCCAGTATCTTTGTATGTTGAGTTTTGACTTAGGCCTTTGTTCGGATTTGGATATGGAGGTTCGTAGGTTGGTTTGGTGCTCTTTGGACATAGTTGGAATGTTAATGCGTTTGATCGGAAATTGACATTATTGATATCAGGATTGTATTTTAGTTTCGGAAATTGGAATAGGACCGTTGTGTCATTTGAGACTTGTGTGCAAAATTTGATTTAATTCCGAGTTGGTTTGATGTGTTGTGACATGATTTTTTGAAGTTGGAAGTTCATTAGTTCCTTAGGATTGAATCATGGCGCGATTCGCGATTTTGATGTTGTGTTATGTGATTTGATCTTTCGAATAGGTTCGTTTTATGTTTTGGGATTGGTTGGAGTTGTTAGAATTGTTGGACAAGGTCCCGGGGGGTCCCGGAGTCCTCAGGTGTGTTTTGGATAATTATCAGATGTATTTTTTGACTTTGAATATTGTTATTTTTTTCTATTTTTTTTTTTTGTGATTTTGCACTTGTGAAGGGATGGCCTCAAGGGCAGGTCTACAAATGCGGTCATGGGGATATAGTTGCGAAGCTGCACAGGTTGTGCTGGGTTCGCAAATGCGAAGGAATTCTCACATAAGCAGAAGTGCTTCTACGATGAGGTTTCCACCGAAGCGGGTTCGCAGGTGGGAGGTTGAGGCAGAAAATGCGGGAGGTCATAGGTTTAGAGGGGAATCATATATGCAATTTTTTTATGTTCGAAGGGTTTGATCATTTCCTTATTTACGAAATTGTGGAGCTCGGCTAAGGGCGACTTTTGGGAGGATTCTCATTACAATTGAAGAGGTAAGTGAAGTTTATTCAATTTTGGCAATAGATATTGATTACACATAGAGTATTATACCTAGTTTATGTGAATTTAAGGTGCAATTTGGGGATTTTAGACTATGTTATTGGAGAGTGAGATTTTATAATTTGAGGATTAACTTGTGGATGGAATTGAATGAAACATATGTATTCAGGCTCGTATCGGAATATGTGTTCAAAATTTATGAGTTTTGTCCGGTTCCGGTATGGTGGTCCAGGATTGACTTTGAATAATTGGATAAAAATCTTAACTTTATTATTTGGGATTGCTTCATATAGCTTCTACTCATGATATTAAGTCTTTTACTAAATTCGAGTCGCTCGGAGGCTGATTATGTGGGAAGGGCTCTTTGGCGTATTGATTTTCGCATTTTGAGGTAAGTAACATATTTAAAATTGTATATGAGGGTAATATCCCTGAGAACTATCTTATTCGAGATGTTTTGCCATGACGCTCATGCTAAGTGACGGGTATGTGTGTGCGCACTGGAGTATTCATGATTCAAGTTGAGTTTAGACCATTATAGGACTTGTTTCATTATCATGCCTTGTTATATCTGTGCTCTCTCTACTCGTTTGATTATTTGAGATATGATTCATGTTAGAAATAATGTTTAGGTTGTGTGTTTATTTGGTTGAGACATAATGGGGCTACTCTTGCCATTTTGTGTCGTTGCCTTAGCTGTAGCTATATACTCAACAATGATTCTTCATTTGCATGTCATATCTCTGTCTCTGTACATTATTTGTTCCAGACAACATGAGCATGGTGATGGACATTTATGCCAGGCACCGGTACAATGCTGAGTGTAGTTGTGTGTGCTGGTGAGGGGCATTGTTCCAGGCACTATGAGCATGCTGAGTGTGGCTATTCTTGATGGTTTCATTGTGATGATATTGGTCTGAGATGTATATTTGACATGTAGGCATAGAGATTTCCTTTCCTCATGTTAGCTAGTAAATGAAATGTTTTATCTATGTTGGGATTTAATTGTCATACTTGGAAGCATGTCTAAATTCCTGTAATGTCAACGAGTTGAACATGATATCATTGGGTTATTTACTCATACTCTTTCTTTTATATCCTAAGATGTTACTGATTATTGATATTGGTCAGTGACTATTTCTTTTGAGCTCGTCACTACTTTCATCCCAAGATTAGGTTTGTTACTAGTTGAGTACATGGGGTTCATTGGAACTCATACTACACTCTGCACTTCTTGTGCAGATCGAGGTATTTCTTGACGCAGTTATTGCTAAAGTTCGCACTGCTACCAGTTGAGGAGACTATGAGGTAGCTGCTATGTCGTTCATAGACCTTGGAGTTTTCTTTTCGTTCACTTTTCTTATTACTATTCTATTGTGCAGACAATGGTACTGAGGATTTGGTCTTGTATTTTGATATTTAGTAATATTCATGTACTCGTTGACACCAGATTATTGGGATGGATATTGTAGTATTGTTGTGGTTTTCATAGTTATTTAATGATATTTTTGATGTTGAGTTTATTAAATTCTGCATTATTGAATTTGTTGTTTTTTTAAAACTGTTGGCTTGCCTAGAAATTAGTGTTAGGCGCATGCACAACTGTGGTGGGAGTTGGGTCGTGACAAGTTGGTATCAAAGCACTAGGTTGCATAGGTCTCACAAGTCATGAGCAAGTTTAGTATAGTCTTGTCGATCGGTATGGAGATGTCTGTACTTATCTTCGAAAGGCTACTGAACTTTGAAACTTCATTTTCTTATATTCTTGTCATGCGAGTTTGTTAATTCCAAAGTGTGAACCTCTATTCTTCTATTCTCTCAAAATGGTGAGAACACGCTCAGGTGATCAGGCACCAATACAACCAGTCAAGGTTGCAAGAGTTGAGGGCTGATTTAGAGGCCGTGTTGGAGCTCTCAGTGCAGGTAGAACAGGTCCTTTGGAGCCATCAGCTACTTTAGTGGAGGAGCAGGTTCGGGATAGTATAGAACCGGTGGGACCGACTTAGACACAGGCGATGCCTATTGCTATATCTAGTCTTCTAGAGAATCTGGCTCAGATTTTGAGTTTGTACAAAAGCTTGACTCATGCGGGTATGGTACCAGTTGCACCAGCTACATCACAGGCTAGGGGAGGAGCCCAGACTCCCACCGCCCCTACAACAAAGCAGCTAGCTCAGGGTTATCGAACACCAGGGGTATTACAAGTTCAACCATTCGTTGCTGGTAGGGCCAAGGTTGGTCCACCTATCTGACAAGGAGAAGACGATTTTTGAGCGATTTAAGAGGCTTGATCCTCCCGAGTTCAGTGGGGATGAGTCAGAGGAGGCTCAAGGTATTTAGGATAGGTGCCATCAGATTCTTCGTACAACGGGTATTATAGACACCAATGGAGTGCATTTACTACTTTTCAGCTAACACGGGCAGCCTACAGATTGTGACAGACCTATGACTCAGGCAGGTAAGTGGATGTCGCAACACTTTCATGTGATGATTTCTCAGTTCTCTTATTAGAGAAGTTAATTCAACAGACTCGCATAAATGAGATGTATAGGGATGTTGAGAAGCTATTAGGCAGATATTATTGTGACACAGTATGAAATAAGATTCACGGATTTAGTACGTCATGCCATATGGTTGGTTCCCAAATAGAGAGAGAGGATCAGGAGGTTCACTGATGGCCTTAACTATGGGATATATTACAGCTTGGCTCGAAAGGCCAAGATGGATTGCAGGTTTCACTAGTTGCTTAAGATTGTTTGGTGCTTGGAGTAGGTTCAAATTCTTGAGTGAGAGGATAGGAAGCCAAGATACCCTGTGGTTCAGGTTGCTTTAGCGCTGCACGTGTTGTAACGACCCGTCCGAATGTTTTGAGTATTTTACCTAGTTTCCCTATTTATTGCCTTCTCTATGTTGTATTATGGTCACATGACTTGCCGTGGTTGTTTGGTACTGGTTTCGGGTGAGTTTCGTAGTGAAATGGGACATATAGTCCCTAAGTTGGGGCTTTAAGTTAAGAAGTTGAATGTAGTTTGATTATTGTGTATACGACTCCGGAATAGAGTTTTGACAGTTCCAATAGCTCCGTGTGGTGAATTTTTTACTTAGGAGCATGTCCGGATGTTTATTTGGAGGTCCATATGTTGTTTCGGCTTGAATTGGTGAAAGTTAGAAATTTGAAGGGTTAAAAGGTTGCAAAGTTTAAACGGAAGTTGACTTTATTCATATCAGGGTCGTATTTCGATTTCAGAAGTTGAAATAAGTTTGTCGTGTCATTTTTATTTTTTGTGCAAAATATGAAGTCAATCAAAGTTGTTTTGGTATGTGTCACGACCCCAAATCCTAAACCGGCCATGATGGCGTCTATCGTGGAACTAGGTCTGGCCGACTACCGCATGTTCGCAATTTCTTTTGAAAACCCCATTCAAGTTTCAAGCATTTCATAAAATATACAGAAATTACTGAATAAAGTAGGCCAATTATACAATACTGCCAACCCCAAAACCCGGAGCCAACATGTCATGAGCATCTAGGGAAATAAGCCGAAATAAACTATTATAATACAAAAGCTTCGAATAAAAGCTAAATACAACAAGAAGGGAAAATAGATATGCTGCGGACGCTGAACAGCTACCTCTATATCCCGCAATCCGGCTCCCCGCAAAATAAAAGGGCTAATGTTCGATATCTGCTCCTGAATCTGCACATAGACGTGCAGGGAGTAATGTGAGTACGCCAACTCAGTAGTAATGAAAATAAATCAAGTCTAAGCAGCAAGGAAACACATAAAATCAATGTCATCAACTCACAATATACACAGCCTTACTTTCCAATAGTATAAACATAGATATACGAAATCATCATTCCTTAAAATAAACTTAAGAAAAAGTCCTTTAAAGAATGCACGTTTTTAACAACTTTAAAACGAAAGATTTAGTATGCAAATGAATGTAGTAAAATCATAAGTAGCCCCTCGGTAAATTACATGTATCATAATTGATGAGTGGCTAGAATTCATGATTTTAAGCATTATATACCTTGCATTTTATGTGTTTTAATGATAAAATACACGTCGTATGTGCCTAATAGGGTTTATTTTATGTGTAGGTGAATTGGAAATGGAAACGGGGCTAAACG
>ML434547.1:33726-78273 GCA_005239525.1 Nicotiana knightiana | reverse complement strand
CAAGTAGATACATAATAAATAGGCACAACTAATTGATGGCCATTCAATTAAGTACAACAAGAACGTGGTTGAACAATTAGAGATTAATCAACCAATCGGAACTATGTTAATAACAAAATAAGTTCATCCCCCAACGGGTAATACCAAAACCCTAGATCAAAGAAGTTAGCTAAACAAGTTCATAAGAATAAAATATAAAATAACTTGCATAATGAAACTACAAAGTAATGAAGAAAATCTGTACAAATTGATGTCTTGCCGTCCGTCTCTTCGAATCTCTCCTAAGTTGTGTTTTTGGGGTCTATTTATAAGTTTAGGACAAACCCTAAATGTGTAGGAGACTTCTATTCCAACCGGGAAACACTTAAACTTGTCAAAACTCGGAATTGATCGAAACAGGGACCTGGCGTTTGGAGGCTAACGCCTGGATAACGCCAGGCTAGGGCTGGCTTTAGAAGGCTAACGCCTGCCTAACGCCAGGGCCAGCCTGGCTTTAGGAGGCAAACGCCTGGGTAAGGCCAGGGTGTTCCCTCGTCGCCTCTTAAGCGTATTTTCGACGTATTTGCATCCATTTAGCTCGGTTTCCATCTCCAATTCACCTACACATGAAATAAACTCCATTAAGCACATAAAAAGTGTATTTTTATCATTAATGCGCATAAAATGTAAGGCATATAACATGTTAAACTATGAATTCTAGTCTCGCATCACCTGTACTTCTGAGAGAGGGTCCAGGTTGATCAGGACCTAGAGTTTATTCCTATGTCCTAAGTGGCTCCGGTTCAGCATGAGACCAGGGTAGCTGCTTCTGAGGCAGAGCAACTCAGACTTGAGAGGTACAAGAAGTACCACCCACCCACTTTCAGCGGATTAGCTTCAGATGATGCTCAGGTTTTTCTTGAGGAGTGTCATCGTATTCTCTGCACTATGGGCATAGTGGAGACGAGTGGGGTTTCTTTCACCGCTTTCTAGCTGAGGGGAGCGGCATATTAGTCGTGGCATGCCTTTGAGCTAAGTAGTCCGAACGAGGAAAACTCACTCACTTGGACTCAGGTTTTAGATATGTTTTTGTGTGAGCATGTCCCTCAGAGCCTCAGGGATGCTTGGAGAGCAGAGTTTGAGCAGCTGTGCTAGGGTGCTAAGACTGTGTCGGAGTATGTAGTCCATTTCAGTGAGTTGGCTCGACATGCACTGACTTTGTTTGATACAGTCAGAGAGAGGGTTCGTCTCTTCATTGAGGGACTCCACCCCAGTATTCAGACCAGTATGGCCAGGGAGTTGGAGATGGATATCACTTATCAGCAGGTCGTGACCATTGCTAGGAGAGTGGAGGGCATGATTACCCGGGACAGAGAGGAGAGAGATACCAAGAGGTCTTGAGGGACTGGTCGTTTTTTAGGAGCTCGTGCGCCAGCATCACACCATGGTAGGGGTTTTGTGAGCCGCCCTATTCATTCAGCTCTTCCAGTAGCCAGCGGTGTTTCGGCTCCTCCTAGACCTTAGGAGCCTTATTATGCACCGCCAGTATCCAGTGTGCCTCCTGCTCGAGGTGCTATTACCGGCTAGTCCAGCAGGCCAGGTCCGAGTCAGTCTCAGCCACCGCATCGTGCGAGGGGTTTTTATGAGTGTGGTGATACTCGTCACATGGTTAGGGATTGCCCCAGATTCATGAGGGGTGCACCTCCACAGACTTCTCAGCTGCCACGTGCTCCACTGGGTCCTCCGGTCATTATTCCAGCCCCAGCTGCCACCCCACCTACTCAGGAATCTCGAGGTGGAGGTCGGGGAGGTCGAGGTCGCTCTAGAGGGGGAGGTCAAGCCAAGTATTATGCCCTTCCAGCCCATTTATAGGTAGTTTCTTCAGATTCTGTCATCACATGTATTGTCCCTATCTGTCACAGAGATGCATCGGTATTATTTGACCCAGGCTCTACGTATTCATATGTGTCTTCTTATTTTTCCCCACATTTGGGGGTATCTCGGGATTCTTTGAGTTACCCTATTTGTGTATCTACTCTTGTGGGAGATTCTCTTGTTATGGATCGCGTGTATCGGTCGTGTTTGATTGCTCTTAGTGGTTTTGAGACTAGAGCCGATTTATTATTGCTTAGTATGGTAGATTTTGATGTTATCTTGTGCATGGACTTGTTGTCTCCCCATTATGCTATTATTGATTGTCACACTAAGACTGTGATGCTGGCTATGCCAAGCTTACCATTATTAGAGTGGAGAGGTGCCTTAGCGTATACTCCCCACAGGGTCATTTCATTTCTTAAGGCTCAGCGAATGGTTGAGAAGGGGTGTGATGCGTATTTGGCCTATGTGAGAGATGTCATTATTGACACCCCTACAGTTGAGTCAGTTCCAGTAGTGAGGGACTTCCCTGATGTGTTTCCAGCTGATCTTCCGGGCATGCCGCTCGACAAAGATATTGATATGGCATTGATTTGTTGCCGGGCACTCATCCCGTATCTATTCCTCCTTACTGTATGGCTCCTCCTGAGTTGAAGGAGTTGAAGGAGCAGTTGCAGGATTTGCTTGATAAGGGTTTGATTACGCCCAGTGTGTCCCCTTTGGGTGCACCTGTCTTGTTTGTGAAGAAAAAGGATGGTTCTATATGTATGTGTATTCACTTTCGTCAGTTGAACAACATTACATTGAAGAACAAGTATCCTTTGCCTCTCATAGATGATTTATTTGATCAGTTACAGGGCACCAGGGTGTTTTCCAAGATTGACTTGCGTTCTGGCTATAATCAGTTGAAGATTCGGGAGCCGGATATCCCGAAGACTACTTTCAAGACCATATATGGTCATTATGAGTTTATTCTCATGTCTTTTGGGCTGACCAATTCCCCAGCAGCCTTTATGAATTTGATGCACAATGTGTTCATGCCTTATCTTGATTCTTTCGTCATTGTGTTTACTGATAACATTCTGGTATATTCCCGGTCTCGGGAAGATCATGAGTAGCACCTGAGGACCGTGCTTCAGACTTTGAGGGAAATTGTATGCAAAATATTCTAAGTGTGAATTATGGCTTGATTCAATGGCATTCTTGGTTCACGTAGTATCATGTGATAGGATCAAGGTAGATCAGAAGAAGGTGGAGGCAGTGGAGAGTTGGCCTAGACCATCATCAGCTATGGAGATGCACAATTTCCTTGGTTTGGCGGGATATTACCGTCGCTTTGTAGAGGGTTTTTCATCTATTGCAGCACCTATGACCAGACTGACCCAGAAGGGTGCTCAATTCAGGTGGACCGAAGAGTGTGAGGAGAGCTTTCGGAAGCTCAAGACAGCTTTGAATATAGCCCCAATATTGGTATTGCCTACAGGTTTAGAGCCTTACACTGCCTATTGTGATGCCTCGAGGATTGGTCTTGGAGTGGTGTTCATGCAGGACGGTAGGGTGATTGCCTACGCGTCCAGACAGTCGAAAGTGCATGAGAAGAATTATCCTGTCCATGATCTTGAGTTAGCAGCTATTGTTCACGCATTGAAGATCTGGCGCCATTATTTGTACGATGTTCCTTATGAGATCTACACTGATCACCGGAGTTTGTAGCACCTGTTCAAGCAAAAGGACCTTAATTTGCATCAACGAATGTGGTTGGAACTACTTAAAGACTATGTTATCACTATATTGTACCACCCGGGGAAAGCCAATATAGTGGCCGACGCATTGAGTCATCGGGCGGAGAGTTTGGGGAGTTTGGCATATCTTCCAGCAGTAGAGATCCCCTTAGCATTGGATGTTCAGGTCTTAGCCAGCCAGTTCGTAAGATTGGATATTTCAGAGCCGAACCGAGTATTGGCTTGTGTGGTCACCCGGTCTTCTCTTTATGACTGCATCAGTGAGCGCCAGTATGATGATCCCCATCTTCTAGTCCTTCAGGACAGGGTTCGGCGAGGTGGTGCTAGAGATGTGACTATTGGTGTTGATGGCGTGATGAGGATGCATGGCTGGATATATGCTTCGGAAGTTGATTCTTGAGGAGGCCCACAGCTCGCGGTATTCCATCCATCCGGTTGCCGTGAAGATGTATCAGGATTTGAGACAACACTATTGGTGGAGGAGCATGAAGAAGGATATAGTTAGGTTTGTGGCCAAGTGTCTCAACTGTCAGCAGGTCAAGTTTGAGCATCAGAGATCGAGTGGCTTGTTTTATAGGTTAGAGATCCCAGAGTGGAACTGGGAGCGGATCACCATGGATTTTATAGTTGGACTTCCACGGACTTTGAGGAAGTTCGATGCTATTTGAGTGATCATGGATCGGCCGATCAAGTCAGCTCATTTCATCCCAGTGGTGACTACTTACTCTTCAGAGAGGTTGGCTGAGATTTATATCAGAGAGATTGTCCGCCTTCAAGGTGTCCCAGTTTCCATCATTTCAGACAGAGGTACATAGTTCACATCACGGTCCTGGAGAGCTGTACAACAGGAGTTGGGTACTGGGGTGGAGCTGAGCACAACCTTTCACCCTCAGACAGACGGGCAGTCCGAGCGTACTATTCAGAGTCTAGAGGATATGCTCAGTGCTTGTGTGATGGAGTTTGGAGGGTCATGGGACTAGTTCTTTCCACTTGCGGAGTTTCCCTACAATAACAGTTATCAGTCTAGCATTATAATGGCACCGTATGAGGCTCTTTATGGTAGGCGGTGTCGGTCCCCAGTGGGTTGGTTTCAGCCGGGCGAGGCCTGATTGTTGGGTACAGACTTGGTCCAGGATGCCCTGGATAAGATGAAGGTGATTCAAGATAGACTTCACACAACCTAGTCCTGACAGAAGAGTTATGCAGACCAGAAGGTTTGTGATTTAGTATTCATGGTTGGAGAGCGGGTCTTGCTTCAGGTATCGCCTATAAACATGAGGTTCAGAAATAAGGACAAGCTAAGACCGAGGTACATTGGTCCTTTTGAGATATTGCGGCCTGTTGGGGAGGTTGCTTATAAGATTGCCTTACCTCCCAGCCTACCAGAAGTTCATCAGGTATTCCACATTTTTATGCTCCGGAAGTATCACAGTGATCCGACTCATGTATTGGATTTCAGCTCAGTCCAGTTGGTTAAGGATCTATCTTATGTTGAGGAGCCAGTGGCTATTTTGGACAGGCAGGTCAGAAAGCTAAGGTCAAAGAACATTGCTTCAGTAAAGGTCTAGTGGAGTGGTCAGCTTGTCGAGGAGGCAACATGGGAGATCGAGAGTGATATGCGCAACCGTTATCCTCATCTTTTCTCAGTTTCAGTTATGTCTCTATACTCATTCAAGGACGAACGATTGTTCTAAGAGGGGGAGGATGTTATGACCCGGCCGGTCATTTTGAGAGTTAGAGCCCCGATCCCCTATTAAATACTTTCCCGATATCTTTTTTCTGATATTGTGATTTACCAGGAAGATTCGTTCTGAGTTTCAGAGTATTTTGGGACACTTAGTCCCTAAATGAGAGCCTAAGTCTTAGAATTTGAAGCGTAGTCAGAACTGTGTGAAGACGGTTCTAAAATGGAATTTCGTCAATTCTGTTAGCTCCGTTGGGTGATTTTGGGCTTAGGGGCTTGTCCGGAATGTGTTTTGGGGGTCCGTAGCTCATTTAGGCTTGAAATGGCGAAAGTCAAAAGTTTGGAGTTTTGGACCGGTAGTGGAATTTTTTTATATCGAGATCGGAATCCGATTCCAGAAGTTGGAGTAGATCCGTAGTGTTGAATATGACTTGTGTGCAAAATTTGGGGTCAATCGGACGTAGTTTGGTTGGTTTCAACGTCGGTTGTAGAATTTTGAAGTTTCAAGTTTTTAAAGTTCGGATTGGAAGGTGATTCGTAATTTTAGCGTTGTTTGAAGTGTTGAGGGCTCGAATAAGTTCGTATGGTGTTTCTGGATTGGTTGGTATGTTTGGTTGAGGTCCTGCGGGGGCTCGGGAGTGTTTCAGATCATTTTTGGATTCATTTTGGACTTAGAGGAACGACTGAAGTTCTGTGATATGGTGTATGTGGTTTCCTTATACGCGATCGTGAGAGGGGAGCCGTGATCGCATAGGGTTAGTGGGAAGAGGAAGTTTTGTTCTTCGCATTCGCGGGAAGGAGTATGTGAATGCGTAGTAGTGGTGTAGTGGTGCATTGCGAACGCGTGGGCTAGGCCGCGTTCACGAAGTGGAAGTGAGGCAACAGTGGGGTTGAGTGTTACTCTTCGTGGTCGCGGGAGGTCAATTGCAATAGTGTAGGTGTGAGCAGCTAATGCATCGCGTGAGGTGTTACGTGTTCGCGTAGAGTAAATTTCTAAGGAGGGTGAAGTTGTTGTTGACATCCAATTTTTTCCATCGTTTCTTCTATTTTATTTCCTCGAGCTCCTAAATTGTTAGTAAATTAAATATCACATTTTTCACAACTATATTTTATTACAATATTACTACTACTATTATTAGTATTAGCATTATTATCACTATGATTATTATTAATATTATATTATTATTATTGTTATTATTATTATTATTATTATTATTATTACTATTATTATTATTATGTAATGGGTTAGAAACAATGTGTTTAGAAGCCCAAGAAAATATTATACTATAATAACAGATTTCCTACCTAATTTTAAAATCCCATCAGGAATGAATCATTTAAAGGACATTTCGGCCAATTAATTGGAAGATTGGCCCATTTGATTTAATTTTCAAAACCAACTCCATTAGTAATCCAAATCTCCCCGTCCAGACCAAATCCTAAGACAAAATTAGGTTTTTTCCCTTTTCTTAGTCTCTCATTCCCTCTCAAGCGGCAACGCTTACCCCTCTCTCTCTCCTCCATCTTTGTACAAGTTTCAGCCTTCTCAGTGATGACAGAGCTTGACCACGATATTTTTGTGCAACTCCTCTATCTCTCACCATTTCATACGCTCTAATCTACGGAAAAATCGATCAAATAAGTCTCGTGACACAAAGAGCCAAGAACACCTCTCATAATATTTGATTTTCTGCATATTTCGGAGATTCGATTCTCTTTTCAGAACGCTATTTTCGACTGTTCGACATTCGATTCCCCCTTCAAAATTTCTACCTAGAAGTCTTGGTTTTCTCCCTATAAATACTTTTCTTTGGAATATATTTAGGAAGAGGTTACAGCCGCCTACACTAGACACATGAACCAGCAAAACACTAATACTCTGTCACTCTCACTACTGTTATAGTCTCCCAAACTTGCAAGACCTCTTAGAAACAAAAGCTTTTCTTTTCTGTCTCGGTGAACTTTGGCTGTGACAGAGGTATTCGAACTCATTCGGCTCGAGGTTCGGATCTGTTTATGCCTTATTGGTAAAAAATTAGTATCTTTATGTGCCTTATTAGTAGTATGATATGTATAAGTACTGATTTTGACGTAAGTTCACGATTTATGTATTCTTTCCGTGACTTTTGCTTTCTTCTTTATCTTTTCCTTCAGTGTCTAATATTCGAATATTCTTCTTAATCCTCTCCATTTTATTTTCTTTATCTTGCGTGAACACCTGAGCGGAAGAGTCCCGTTTTGAGACTCTGATGACTCTGCCGCACTGTACCCGCATGGAGTCAGCACCCTTTTATATTCTCACACTGCCGAACAAAGACTGCACATCACGCTCTTTTTTTCTCTATCGCTCAAATAACGAATGACAGAGGATTCTGTCATATCATGAGAGCCAAAATATGACTGTTAATTCATCTTATTTTATTTCACTTATATTGATTACTTTTTGGCGTGACTAACATTTTACTTCCATTTACGTAATTACTTTTTGAACCTGTTTTTAGTATAATTAGTTCTTGAATCTTATTTAATCATTTAGAACCTATACTCTAGTTAATAAAAAGCTTTAGGACTTAAATTTTGGGAAGAACGATTTTATATTTGTTCTGAAAATACTTTGGAACGAAAAGAAAAAAAAAATCTGTTTTAAGTGTTTCAAGGCCATATAAAAGTCAAAATTTTCTTCACATAATAACGTTTTTTTTCTTATTTAGTTAACTACTTATCTACTGTTGTTTGTACTTTTAAAAGCTTAACATTTGCACTTAAGTCTTACCCTTAATTAGCTTTAGTCCGATCGGTTAACCAATTAAAATGGATTTTAAAGGGTGCCTTAAAAACCTTCCCTTTAGATTAATTGAACTCTTACCTAGAATCTTTAGGTTAGGCAGACCATTAACAGAGTTATACTTTATTAAATTACTTTAATCAATTTAGGTGTCCTAATTCACCTTATAAATAATTAGGTGGTGACTCTCTTAATTAATTAACCTCAGAATTACCAATATGTTACTCTAGTTTGACCTGTGTTAAAATGGGGTATAACAGTTGTTCTTCGCGATCACGAGGCTAGTTCTGCAATCACAATTAAGGAATCGCTGGGCAGATTTTAAAGTTCAAAAACGAGGGTTTTAGTTCATAACTCAAAAATTTGATTGAGAGCTCGGTAGGAGGCAAACTTTTGAGAGATTTTCGGAGAAAGTTATCGGGTAACAATTCCTAACTCCTTTTTGATTAAATTCCACTAATCTAAGCGTGATTTTATCATTTAATTTTGGATTTTGGGTGGAAAATTGGGTAAATATTGAGAAAAGTTCTTAGGCCGAATTTTGGGATTTTGATCGAGATTTTGGTATTGAATTTGAGTGAATTTGGTATGGTTAGATTCATGAGTGAATGGGTGTTCTTAATTTGTGACTTTTACCCGATTTCGAGAGTGGGCCCGAGGAGGATTTTTGGGCGTTTTTCCTATTTTCTTGCCTTAGCTTCGAATTCATTAGCTAAAATAGTTACTTGTATCTATATTTACGTTATGTAATTGATTTGATTAGATTTAGGCCATTCGGAGTTGGATACTCGTGGCAAGAGCATGATTTCGGGTTGATTTGAGCTTGGTTCGAGGTAAGTGGCTTGCCTAACCTTGTGTGGGGGAACTTCCCCTTAGGATTTTTGTAATATTTGATATATGAGCGCCATGTACGCGAGGTGACGAGTACGTACACGGGCTATTTGTTGTAAAATTCCATTTTTCACTAAATCATAACCTGTTTTGTTGCCTTGTTTGAACTACACTAGCATATGTAATTACCTTGGTTTGATTAGAAAAGCATGCCTACGTGTTTGACTGTCTATTTGAACTCTGTGCAGCATGTTTATTGAAACTCCCGTTTTCCTTGAATTGGACAAAGCCTAAACTATAGATTTCATTGCTATAACTGTTGTATTTATTGGTTGAGCTGCATATTTACTTTGGAACTACGGACGTATTCTGGGAGATCCACTGTACTGCATATTTATGTTGGGACTATAGACGTATTCCGGGAGATCCCCCTGTACTGCATATTTACTTTGGGACTACGGACGTATTCTGGGAGATCCATTGTACTGCATATTTACTTTGGGACTATAGACATATTCCGGGAGATCCCCCTGTACTGCATATTTACTTTGGGACTACGGACGTATTCTGGGAGATCCATTGTACTGCATATTTACTTTGGGACTATAGACATATTCCGGGAGATCCCCCTGTACTGCATATTTACTTTGGGACTACGGACGTATTCTGGGAGATCCATTGTACTGCATATTTACTTTGGGACTATAGACATATTCCGGGAGATCCCCCTGTACTGCATATTTACTTTGGGACTACGGACGTATTCTGGGAGATCCATTGTACTGCATATTTACTTTGGGACTATAGACATATTCCGGGAGATCCCCCTGTACTGCATATTTACTTTGGGACTACGGACGTATTCTGGGAGATCCATTGTACTGCATATTTACTTTGGGACTATAGACATATTCCGGGAGATCCCCCTGTACTGCATATTTACTTTGGGACTACGGACGTATTCTGGGAGATCCATTGTACTGCATATTTACTTTGGGACTATAGACGTATTCCGGGAGATCCCCCTGTACTGCATATTTACTTTGGGACAACGGGATGGTATTCCTGGAGATTCCCCCTGTTGTGATTACTGTGTTCTGAGCTGAGGGCCTTCTTTGACTTTTATTCCTGTAGACTTTCGTATTTATTTTACTGTAATACATATATCTCTTCTCCCTTATTTTATTATATTTATACCGGTAGGGCCCTATCCTAACCTCGACACTACTCGACCGAGGTTAGGCTTGACACTTATTAGGTTCCATTGTCGTGTACTCACGCCATTCCTGCATATGTTTTCGGGTGCAGATCCAGATACCTCTCGTCCACCTCAGTATTAGCCAGGAGCAGCAGCCACCAGAGATTTCAAGGTATATCTGCACTCATCCAAAGATCTTAGGAGTCCCCCTCAACCTTTTACTTTGTTTCCCTCCTGTACTTCTTAGACTCCTAGGCTGTAGATAGATTTTTTTTAGATCTTGTGACTCATGGTTCCTGGTTTTGGGAAATGTTGTGCATAATTGGCAAATTGGTCTTACTTGTATATGCTGAGTGGTATTTTACCTTTTTATAGCAATTTTTGATGCTTAGTTGTTCCTTTAAACTCTTTATTTTTGATTATTTTAATGTTAATAGGCTTACCTAATCGTAGCGACTAGGTGCCGTCACGACGTCTTTCGGAAGGGGAAATTGGGTCGTGACACTTCTAATCTTGTAACTATTGCTACCTTCTATCATGCAGTCTGTACGAATTTGTCCTTGTATGTACGCCTATGTGACTCTTTTCTCTTTTTTCCTCCAGCTTTTAGCTAATTTCTAGGCCTCACATTGTGAACATATATAGAACTATGACAAGTTGTCTCTGGGCATCTATAGGTGTACTGAAGTTCTCCGCTCGATACTTTGTTTAACTTACAACTATTGCTATATCTTGTTTCATAGCCTCAATTATCTATGCTTATGGCTTTACTACATCTTAGTAGTTCATACTATATCATAACTCTTGCTTTGGTTTATTGTTACTGAGATCTACTACCCAACTCCAGGCTACTCTCGTTGCTTATCCTATATGAATAATTCTAAGTCCTTTAATGCTTCCTCATTACTATTCATCTTAAGAATGACGGCCTAATTCGTCTCATACTTTGTAATGCTTATCCATCCATTGTTGATTCACCTCAATATTGATCTATAATCTACTACTGATAACTTCAAACCTTTTGCATAATACATTGTCACCAGGGTAACGTCGCATCGAGGAACTGAAGTGATTTGCCTGATCCACCTAGGGACGATACTATACTCCAATAACTGTATTTCATAGCATCCTAATGTGATTCATCTTATAGAGGTGTTCTACTCCTGTGCAATTCATGATATTCCCTTTTTTAGATCATTACTCAATCAAATGCCTAAATGTTATCCTCTTATCTATCACAATTACACCCTTATTCTACTACCAGGGCATCATTCTATATCTTATAAATGCTCCTAGTCTTAGACTCCTCTGAGTCCATTCATGCTATACTGGACTTTCTATAACTTACAGATGTCATCATCTCTCTTGTTGTGATGGGCTTAATCCCGAGGCCTTACCTATTCTTGACACCTTTTCACTCCTCTTTTTTTAATCCTTACTCCTATCTACCTAACACCTTGTCGCTCTACAATACGTTAGCTTGTGACCTACACATATCAATTTATACTACTCGCAAACTTCCTTTAACTTGCTAGCACCATAGATTTCCTTTCGTGCCTTCTCAGTTGTCTTTAAACATAAGCAATTACTTTTCTAGTCGTTTTGTCACTTTAAAGGTTATTATTTTGCTGTCCATTCTATTATAGCAGGAACACTGTCTCCGAAATTCTCACGATGCAGACTATTATAAAATCTTTTGGTCCCTAATTCATGTTCAGTTTATCTTGTTCACTAGCCCATACAATTTTCTATTACTCCGGTGTCTAGCTTTTCCTTTTGGTAATCACGTTGGAGTCACCAACTCATTTCTCGAAATAGAGATATGACTTTATGGCTTATACTCTGAGCCGAGGGTCTCCCGGAAAGGGTAAGGTCTGCGTACAGTCTACCCTCCCCAGACCTCACTGATGGGATTTTACTGGGTGGTTGTTGTTGTTGTTGTACTCTTTTGTTTCCTCAAGGCCTGTCACCTTTTGTCTTTTCCTTCACTTGACTATAGACTCTGTCATCCTAGCATAATTTTATTTACCAACTACTCATTTATCACATCTTACTCATAATGCTTTATTTACTCTCTTCTTATTCTTCTGCTTATATTTCTGTCTATCATTTTATTATGAAATTTTCAACAATACATCCTTTCGCTTTTAGCTCCCACTGCTCCATCCACTAGCTCTTCGGGTTGCCAAACATTCTCTCTTGACTAGGGACGAGAGCCATACTAAGGTAAATATTTATCCCTTCTAGGATTCCAGTGCCTATCTTCTAAATTTTATGAACATGCATCTAACTGTACTATTCTAGAGTGCGCCATCTTGGTTTCTCATAAGGAGAACTATTACCATATTTGCATTATCCTTCAGAAATGCCAGTTAATGCTAATAATCCATCCATCATTTTTGGTTACTCTAACCCAACTGGATCCTAATATCACGTCCTTCTCTTAAACTATATATGTTAGCTCCCATAGGGCATAACTTACCTTGGTAGAAAGAATACTCATCCAACTAAGCTTTACTTCAAGCTCAAAAAACAACAAAGTAGAGAGATAACTAGGTTGTCTTCATCTTCCAAGAGAGAATCATCTTACCAACTTGTAGATTTGGTGTTGAACCCTAAGATAATGTTGAGAGAGGTTTTGGGATGATATTTTGGATCTTTTTCACGTTGCAATAAAGAGAGAGTGGGATTATGAATTGTTTTCTAAGTGAAATTGAGATATATCTATGTTTATATGGCCCTACTAATGGTCTTAGACAGATGTGCTTTGGGATGCACCGAGACTTGCCCATCTCTATACTTTTCCATTCTCTATTAATTTGGTCAACAAGCTCTAAGTAGATGATGTGCCTACTTATCACCTACTTAATCAAGTAGGTGATACATGTTGGTTCCTTTTCCATTTTGAAACATGTGTCTCATCCTCATAAAATAATTTAGACATGTGTCAAGTATCCCAAGTAAGTAGGACGAAAAGTAAGTTGGTAAAGCAGGCATGTCGGGTAAGCAAGTAACTCATTTTTATTTGTCCAAAATCTCCTTTCTCACATTCAAGTGCATTCGTCCTCAACCTAGTCATTCGTATGTTTAACGAAAACACGGGATGTAATATCATTAGATTACTTTATATACTTTAAAAAAGGATCTCATTTCTGAGCTTACATCAATTGACTTACGACGTACGTTTGCGTACAAAAACATGGGGTGCAACATCATTTCCCCCTTTGGAATATTCGTCCTTGAATGTTGACTGAAGCGCTTACCTGTCTCCTAACCTACAACTTTTACGAATACTTTAATATTGTCCTTGCCATCTAGGAAACTGTTTTGTGAATAAATCCAAAGGCAAGGGCATCTCGCTTGTTGTGAGCACGTGATTTTTACCTATCATATAATCCTACAAAATCTCAATTAATTAATTGATTTCTTAATTTTGTTGGATTTTAATGCTATTTGCGAATTTATTTTTACATTGCGTAGCCATAATCCGTCATTTAAATCCACAAATAGTTTAAAATGACATGATTAAGCACGTAATTTTGGTTATCATTTAAATAAATATAATTAGACAAATTGATTTTAGAATTAATTATTGCATTCTACTGGGTATTAACATAATTAGAATTAATTAACTAGATGTAAAATAGACAAAAATAGAACTTGGGCAAAAATTACTTAGGCCCAATCCCTAACTCTACACGACCCAGCAACCCAGCCCAATACCCGCTTTTTCAAAAAAAAGAAAAAAAAAAGACTTCAGCAGAAGTGCTGAAGTTTTTAGTTCATTTGTGAAGACTTCAGCAGAAGTGCTGAAGTGCTTAGTTCATTTGTGAAAATTTCAGCAGAAGTGTTGAAGTTATTAGTTCATTTGTGAAAACTTCAGCAGAAGTGTTGAAGTTATTTATTCATTTGTGAAAAAAAAACTTCAGCCGAAGTGCTGAAGTTATTCGTTCATTCGTGAAAACTTCAACAGAAGTGTTGAAGTTATCAGTTCATTTGTGAAGACTTCAGCAGAAGTGCTAAAGTGTTTAGTTCATTTGTGAAAAACATCAGCAGAAGTGCTGAAGTTATTAGTTCATTTGTGAAGACTTCAGCGGAAGTGCTGAAGTGTTTAGTTCATTTGTGAAAAACTTCAGCACTTATTAGTTCATTTGTGAAAAATTCAGCAGAAGTGCTGAAGTTATTTGTTCATTTGTGAAAGCTTCAGCAGAAGCATATCCTATCAAAAATACCCCTATAAATACACACACCTTTTACCACAACCGAGTGGTTCTTTTTTTTTTACTCTCTAGACTCTGGAAAAACTTTTTTTCAACCTCTCTTAGCTGCTAATACATTCTGAAAATACAGAAAGAATCATAATATTCTTTCATTCATAGAGGAAATTTCCAAAGAAGGAATATGGTTGAAAAAGTTTGATTTTCTTGTTGGAGTTCATCAAGCTTTTGTGGGTCTTCTCAACTTGGTTCTTGTTCTTTTCTGTTCTGAATTTGAAATATCTGTTTTGAGTACTCAAGTCCTGGGCTGTTTACTCTTCCTCGTTTGCTAGGTTTCTGGTTGCTCCTGCTTTTCATTGTTGCTGGATTTTCCTTCTTTTTGCTACTTTGCTGATTGCCTCACTTTTATTTGGTCAGGATTTCGTTAAATCTCTCTTTAAGGTATGTAACAGTGAACTTTATACAAAATTATTGAATTCAGAATTTGTTTTAAACTTGTTGGTTCATGTTGTATTTTCTTCAAGAATATGTGAATCTTCTTCTTCCCCTTTCTTAATGTAGAAACTGAAGTAAGATTATCATTATCTAAGTGTATGCATGCAACTCTTGGAATCTGCTTGGTAGTGTGCTGAACTTCTATTAATAAACTTAATGTTTGATAGCTTAGGTGGTAATTTCATATGTTTTTAGCATGTTAGAAAGATAAATAGCACTAGGGTAGATGAATTTGACCTTCCAATGGTCAAATTCACCCATAATAGTGCACAAATAGTAGTGTAGATGGCTAAAATTCACCCTTTAAAGGGTATCCAACAGGTAGTCAAAAGGGCTATAGAGTAAAGAATCTTAACTCTTGTATGGTCTGATTCAGTCTCTAAAAAGCCAAGAATAGTCAAAATGTTCAAAGGAATGTTGTTTGAAGTATTGGTATGTTTGTTAGAAATGTCAAGTAAGTTTTATCTCTGGGTTTGAATCATACTCTCATTCATAGTCAGATTCAATCTAAGAAATAAATACATAAAACATGTTGCCTTTCTTCCTACTGAACCTGTAATCACTTATCAAAATCTGGTTGTCCCTCTATGTAATTACAATAGCAGAATTATCTGTTAGAGGCTTCTGTGATTAATTCTATATCCTTGAAGTCATAATAGAGTCATTTAGCTAGCATTAAAGGAGTAGTGAATCTGACCCTTTATAATGGTCAAATTCACCCCATATTTTAGATGCTTAGGGAGTAGTTTATCACCCTTCAAGGGTACAGAAATGAGGTCATCAACAAAGGCTCTAGAGTAGGGAATCTGAATCTCCCAAATGGTTAGGTTCACTCTCTCAACATGCCTAAGTAATCAAAAATCAAGGAATAAGTACGGACTGAAGGTCCAAGGTATGGAAATGACAGTCTTGGAGTTGAGTTTGATCCCTTCATGGTCATATTCACATCAAGAAGGTGCATAAATGATTCTGCCATTAGTATATCTTAGCGTAGCATTATCAGGTTAAACTTGACCTCCTTTCATGGTCCTGTTTGGTCTGATGCGTGCCTAACACTTAGTTAGTTTGTGTATTCTCTATATTACAAAAAAGGGGGGGCTGCAAATGCACAGTACGAAGAATCCAGATGTGGAGCGGCTATTTAGGATTTTCATTTTTTAGTTTCCTTTGGATATTCATAAAAAATGTATTTTTTACCAAAGCTGTATTTTTGCTTCAGAAAAACTGTACTTCGTTCGCTTATGCACTTTGGAATCTTGTAATTTCAGGGACCGGACTGTATATTCATTTTTAGCCTTTCAACTGATAGTGTTCAAACTAAATGGTTATGTCAAAATTCAGTTTGTTTCAATATAAGTGGATTCAGTGGATTATTTCTGGTTCATGACGTATCCTGTTAAACTCTTTGAAATCGAGGTTTGAACATTTTTGATNTGGATTATTTCTAGTTCATGAAGTATCCTGTTAAACTCTTTGAAATCGATGTATGAACATTTTTGAACCTTGAAGCATGTGATTAGGCTATCTAAAAGTTAACAAGAATTGTTAATTTAGAATTGGTAAAACTGCCTGTGTTGTGTATCTTCGCCAGGAAATTACAAAGCTCCAGAAAAAATAAAGTAATTTTAGCTTACCAATTTGAAGCGAGACCAGTCGATAATGCATTTATGTGTCTATAATTCTTATAGGTGTATATATATCTGCACGAATAAGGCGCATCTTGATTAACACATTTTTTATCATTTTCCAAACTAGGAAGAGAAGATCTTTAAGATCTGAATTTCCTAATTGTTAGTTTTCTTACAGAAATAGCCAAGCTAGGATGGCCTAAAGCGATCAATTTGGGGCTAAAATATGGCCATAGCCCGAAACATGCTATATTTAGATTAATGAAATTCACTTCTAGGCAATCCTTTAGGTAGAACCATACCTTTAGATTGAAATTTGATAAAGAACCGAATACTATTCCAAGTTACAATAAACTACACTCGGGAGTGACAACTCATTCCCCTGACTCTAATTGCCTCAAATAGGCACTATGAAATAGTCATGACCATAGTCTTGACCACATAATCTACACTCGGGTGCGACAACTCATGTCCCCGTCTTCAACTTTAAATTATAATAAAAATCACACGATTTAATTGCGGGTGCATTTTATGTGGCGCAGTTATAATGTGTCCAAAACAAAACAAGTGCACGCCATCGTGACTTGTTTCAAGATAAATCCATAAATATTAAAAGCGATTAAAATTTAAAAAGGCTAAATGCACAATAGTTTTAAAACATGTAAATAATTAGATAATTAGGCCAAATATTAATAGTTAAGCGATCGTGCTAGGACCACGGAATTCGGGAGTGCCTAACACCTTCTCCCGGGTTAACAGAATTCCTTACCCGTATTTCTGGTTCGCAGACATTTTTAAATAGAGTCTAAATTTCCTCGGTTTAGGATTTCAATAAACGATGTCCCGGAACATCGTCAAAAATCTGGGTGGCGACTCTGAAATAATAAGTAAATCTCAAATCTGAATAATGTCACTTTAATTGGAAAAACTCCCTTACTACCCCTTCATCAATTAGGGTAGTGGAAAAAAGGAGGTGTGACAGCTCTGGCGATTCTGTTGGGGATCGAACCCAGAATCTCTGGTTCAGGGTTCAAGAATTCGAGCTTAGAATGACTGTTATATTTGGCTTTCATTATTACCTGACTTTTACATGTTTAAACCTAATGTGCTAAATGTTGTTTTTTTACCGCTTTGATATTATCTGAACTGTATAAATTGCGCTGAAACCTCTTCTCTTTGAGTCTTCTAAATCATCTGGGAAGTGTGCACTTCGTGTGACTTCTTTTATGTTAGAGTCATATCCAAATTTTAGAACGAGGTACAGAAAAGTTGCAAAGTCAGTGAAGCTTCTGTATTCCCGGTACGCTGCCCCGACCTCGGCTCGAGCTGTCCGCTCGGGTAAGCCTGGTCTAGAACAAAACCCCAGGTTTAAACCTAGAATAAGAAAACCTCATGCCGGATCCCTAGTAAGAACGCTTATTTGAATCATATGCATTTGACTTAGGGGACTCAACACAGGGGTTGGGTCCGTCTAGGACAGGTGAATCCAAAATAAAAGACCATCCTGATGCATCTTACGTGCTACTTGGCATTTGTTTGTTTCGCATACATGTTGACCGACTTCTAGAATAGGAAAGAAAAAAAAGTAAATAAAAAAAAATCAAGAGTGAGAGCTAGTTATTCGAAATATGAAACTATGTCTATAAATAAGAAAGAAATCAATGAATGTCCTCAAAAGTCATGTTTCCCAGTTCCGTCAAAATTGGCAGAACTACGCAGGTCTGATTCTCATTGGATGTGAGATACGTAGGCAAACCTCATCGGTCCCGACCCCAATTTTTAAACATTCAAAAATATTTTCTTTAATTTCTCCCCAGTAATTTTAAAAAAAAAAAAGAAAAAAAGAAGAAGATATTTTCGTTTAATTCCTTCTATAGGAGTATTTTCTTAAGAAATTCCAAACAAATAAAAGAAAATAAATAAAAAAGTTTTAGAACCCCAAATATTTTTCATTCGAAAAAAAAGTCAAATCAAATCAAAATACCAAAAAATATTTTCTACCCTTTTATTTTTCAAAACTTAAAAAAAAAAAAAAAAAACTCATAAATATTTTTCCTTTTTTAGAAACGTCTTTCTTTTGAGACCCCAAATTTCAAAAAAAAATCCTAAAAAAAATATATTTACCTTCCTGAAAATCCCAAAAAAAGAAGAAGAGATTTTAAAATAAATAAAAAGAAAAAAAAATTCCAAAAAAAATATTTCCTTCTTTGAAAGCTTTTATTTAAAAACAATAACAAAAAAAAAAAACTAGATAAAATAATCAATCAAAATCCAAAATAAAATGTTTTCCCTCTTTAAGAAATTTTTTTTTCAAAAGAAACAAAAATTTAGAAAACAAAAATCCAAAAAAAGAATCTGTGTCTTTCTTTAAAAATTCCTTTTTTTAAAATGTAGAGGCAATATTCGAAATCCAAAAATATTTTCTTTATTCTTAAAAGAAAGAGAAGAAAAAAAAAAAGATGACAAAAGATGAAATTCAACAAAAATATTTGCTTCTTACTTTTGAAATTCTCAAAGTTCAAAACAAAAGAAAAGAGTTTTTATAAGTCTTTCGTTAAATAAAAATATATATATATATTTCCACCATTTTAAAAAAGTCTTTTTTCCTGAAATTCAATAAAAAAAAAATCAAAAATCAAAATCCAAAAAATACAGGTTTCCTTTATCTTGAATTAGTTTCCTCAAAAGTTCAAAAAAAAAAAAAGTCAAATCAAAATCCAAAAATATTTTTTTTGCTTTGTAGAAGTCTTTCTTTCAAACATTTTAAAAAAAAAAGCCAAAAATACTTTCTTTCTTTTTTCAAAGCTTTTCTTTTAAAAATTCAAGAAATATAATAAACGAAATTCAATAAGAAAATAAAAGAGTTAGCTTTATTTACTCCATTCTCAATCTGTCCGAACTACGCAAGATCTGATTCATGCGGCGTCATGATACGTAGGCAATCCCCATCGGATTCGATCATAGCCATAATTAAATTGAGTGAAAAAATAAATAAATAAAAAGGAGAAAATTTGAGAAAAAAATAAAGAAAAGAGTGAAAAGAAAGTGAAAAAAAAGAGAGAATAAGAAAAAGAGTGACAAAAAATAATTGAGAAAAACAAAGAGCGAAAATAACAAAAAGAGAAACAAAGAAACCGAGATATGAAAAAAAAAAGGATAGATAAAATTTGAAAGGGACATTTAAAAGTCGGGATGAAATATGCAACCGTTAAAACACATGGTACAAACGTTTAACTGTTAGGTGCATTGCATCCCCAATATGTGATTCCCTATATGTTAATTGTCTCAAACTAACCCGGTTTTTTATGTGTGCAAATATAGACAAGTCATATTTAGGTGGTTGGTTTTGTGGTAGTCTGGCTTCTCGTCCTTTGTAATATCCAAAAGTAGAGATGGCCTCCGCAAGTAATCTGACAATCATCGGTCCTGAGGATAGCCCGTCATCGGCTATTCCGCAGCCGAAATCAGCAACTGCTGAAGAAAACAAAATGTTGCTTCGCCGCATGTTGGAAATGTGGGACGCCTGGTCTAACGGTAGGGAACCGCCAAGTGTAATCCCTAATTTCACTCAGCTGATTCCCGGTTCATATGGGTTTTCCAACATCCTTGTGCCCAACCCACTCATCCCATGTGGGCACCCTCTAATGCCGCCTAATGGCCCGGAATGCCTTCTGTGGATCACCCCCAGGCGCGGATTCAAGGGCACCGCCAGCAATATTCGTTGCACCAACCATCTTCAGCATGGCGCATCCAACAGTGCCCAAGCCAAACCCTTACCCTCAGCACTCGCAATATGAGTCTCCCATGGGTTAGCAAAAACAATGAGAAACCCCGAGCAAGAAGAAATGGCTCGGAAGATTAGAAGCCTAGAGAAAGGCTTAAAGAACATGCATGGTTTGAGTGGTCAGAAGAGTGTCTCCTACTCCGATTTATGCATTTTTCCACATGTTCACCTGCCGGTTTGTTTCAAAATGCCAAAGTTTAAAAATAAGACGGGCACGGAGACCTGATGGCTCACTTGAAACGATATTGTAACCAGCTGAGGAGTGCTGGTGGAAAAGAAAAGTTGCTAGTGGCCTACTTCGGAGAAGGCCTCACAGGAATCGCTGCTGAATGGTATATGGATCAAGAAATTACCCATTGGCATGTGTGGGACGATTTGGCCCGAGATTTTGTCCGCCAGTTCCAGTATAATATAGACATCGCTCCCGACAGGAACTCTTTGTCCAATTTGAAAAAGAAAACTGTGGAAAGTTGCCGCGAATATGATGGCAAATGGCGCGAGCAAGCCGCCCGGGTAAAGCCTCCCATGGACGACACTGAAATGGTTACGGTCTTCCTACAAGCCCAAAAGATGGACTACTTCCAGAACATGATGTCTGCTATGGGTAGACCGTTCGCTGAAACTATCAAAATTGGGGAGATGGTCGAAAATGGTTTGAAAACGGGTCGAAAATGGTTTGAAAACGGGCCGAATCTTGAGTCAATCTGGTCTTAAGGCCACATCACATGCCGTTCAGAATGGTTCGGAGGGTTTGACGAACAAAAACAGGAGAGAAGAGGGAGCCATGATGGCTTTAGGCCCTAGGAATTCTCGACGACCTCGGGAATATCCAGGCCCATTTCCTAGAGCTTTACAACACTATTATCCTCATCAAGAAGCAGTCTATGCTATGTTCTCGCCCCCTATGCGGTGATGAACACACAACCTTATACACAACCACAAAATTATACCCAAAACAGAGCTCCACCACCTAGAAATAACCATCTACCACCAGCTCCATATAATCTATGCCCTCCTTAAAACAATTATCCCTACAATGCTTACCCTCGTGAGCCACCAAAAGAACTAACTTCACCCCCATCGGCCAGTCTACTCAAGCCTTTCTCCAAAGTTGGTTCAGATGGGACTTCTGCAGCCGGACAGACGGGGTACCAACTGTGCCTATCATTCCGGAGTAGAGGGGCATGATACTGAAGACTGTTGGACCCTCAAGAGAGCAGTAGAAAATTTGATTGAACAAAAGAAGGTTGTGCTAAGAGATGAGGAGGTCCCCAATGTCACAAACAACCCATTGCCAGCCCACAACAACGGGCCTGTCATTGGAATGATATTAGAAGACAAAGAATTTGACCCGGCGCTGAAAGCCATCATTGCCATTGTGGACACAGAAAGGAAAGCAAAAACAGTGGCAAAAACGGACAAAGAAGAAAAGTAAACAAAACCCCCCGGCTTGGATAAAGAGAAGGCTAAGGAAGAAAAAGAGACAAAGACCCCGGCCATGAGAAAGAAAAGGCCAAGGAAGAAAAGAAAGAGACAACACCAGCTAAAGAAGCTATCCTTTATGTCCCGAGAACTCCGCGAAACAGACAACTCGTTTTGAGCCCTCCCAGGAGATTGGAACCACAAAAAATGTATATACCGAAAGGGGCCTATGTTGTGAAAATCTCGGCTATCCCACCAAAGCTGAATGAACCTTTGATTATCAGCCGCCGGCCGCAAATTCCAATAAAAAATACAACTACTGTCCCATGGAATTATGATCAAACAGTGGTGACATATAAAGGAAAAGAAGTCAAGGGGGAAGTCAACGAAGCAAAACCCACTGGGAAGTACCATAACCCAGATAAGCTGAACAAAGCTAAGCATAAACGCTTTCCTCTCAAAAAGCCCATCACCGCCGAAGAGGCCGAGGAGTTCTTCAAAAAAATGAAAATGCCTGAATATGTCACCATCGAAGAACTCAGGAGAACCCTTGATCAGGTTTCACTTCTATCTCTGTTGACTGGCTCAAATAAGCACCAAAAAACACTCCTGAAAACGCTGAATGAAGCGTATGTACCAGCTGAGACCTCAGTCGAGCAGTTAGAAAGAATGGCTGAGCGCTTTTTCGAGGTAAACAAAATCTCCTTCAGCCAGGATGATCTGCTTCCCGAAGGAACCACTCACAACAAGGCATTACACCTGACCGTTAAAAGCGAAGGATATTATGTAAAGAGAGTTATGCTTGACGGAGGATCAGGGGTAGATATTTGCCCTTTGTCAACATTGCAAGGGATGGGAATCGGCATTGAGAGAATCAGGCCGAATAATGTTTGTGTCCGCGCCTTCGACAGTATCAAAAGGGACATCATTGGTGAAATCGACATAATCATGACGATTGGCCCTGTGGATTTCACAGTAACTTTCCAAATCCTGGATATGGATACTTCCTATAACTTCTTGCTAGGGAGACCGTGGATTCACGCTGCTGGGGCAGTGCCATCTATCCTCCACCAAATGGTCAAATTTGTCCATGAAAATCAGGAGATCGTGGTCCATGGAGAAGATGAACAATCCATATACAGGGACCCCTCCATCCCCTGCCTCGAGGCCAGAGAGGGAAGCGAACATATTGTGTACCAAGCCTTTGAGATTGTGCCTGCTCATCAACACGAAGAAGGCACTCCATGCCCACAACCTTGTCTTTCAAACGCGTCAATCATGGTCGCTACAGATATGATTAGACATGGTTACAAACCAGGAAAGGGGCTTAGGATATCCTTACAAGGCATCACTGAACCCATCTCTCTACCCGCCACTGAAAAATTCTTTGGCATAGGTTTCCAAGCCACCGATGAAGATGTGCAATGGGCCAACTCCCGCAAAAACAATGGATGGGACCTGCCTCAGCCAGTCCCACACATTACTAAGACCTTCATCGAACCACAGTATATCAAAGGAAAAGAAGAAGAGGCCTTTACTACGAAGAAATTGAAGATATATGTGAGTCCATGAAACAGATGTTATATGAGGCCAACATGGTTCAGCTAGGGGAAAGCTCGAGCACCGCTGACGTGCAGTATATGGGCCCAAATTCCAAGTTGTAGAACTGGAAGGCTACTCCATTCCCCGTCAGGCGGGAGTCCCGGTAGTTCAGTTTTGCCATCTTCCCTGCACTATGAGTTATTTCAGGGTGTAACTTGAGTGTTTTATAATTTTATTGTCTTTAGATTCCGATGTAAAACCCTTGTTATCTTCAAATTCAATCAAATGAAATCAAAATTTCATCGTTTAATATTCTTTCTGATTTTGTTATTTTTCTTATTTTTCAGTCCTAATAATGCGGCTTTAAATAACATGACATGCCTGCGGACTTCATGCCCAGATCTTAAAACGTTGTCAGACTCCGAAATAATGAATCAAGAATCAGAATGCAAATGAAGCTAGTTCTAGGAAATAAAACAATGAATCGAAACAACCAAAGGACAATTGGTTCAGATCGGAAGGGTCCATACATCACTACGAAGTACTGCCAAAAGTGTGCATTTGTAATTGGGGGGTACATCGAAGAAATGTCCCTAAAACAACTGTCAACGCATGTGCAATCAAAAGATCCTAAAACGTTGTCAGACTTCAAAATGATGAATCAAGAATCCGAATGCAAATGATTTGGTCAAGGAAATAAAATAATGAATCGGAACAGTCAAAGGAAAATTGGTTCAGAATGGAAAGGTCCATACATTACTACAAGAGCACTGCCAAAAGAGTGCGTTTGTACTTGGGGTACATCGAAGAAAATGTCCCTGAAACAACTGTCAACGCAGGTGCAGTCAAAAGGTACTATGTTTGATCCTCCATATATTTTCAAATGTTCTTCGGTTGGGATGACGAAGGCTTTCATTCTTGCTACCTAAACACTATTACCCCTTTTGCCAACCCTTTGAGCCAGTTACCTTCCTTTGATTACCCTCTTTGGAACCTGAAAGTGTTATTGAAAAAACAAAAGGGAAAAAAAAAAAGGAAAAAAGAAAAAAAAAGCAAGCAACAACAAAAAAAAAAGAAAAAAAAAGAAAAAAAAAAGAAGAGAAAATCAAATGAAAGAAAAGAAAAGAAAATAAAAGGAGAACAAGGAAAACAAAAGAAAGAGAACAAAACAAAACAAAAAAAAAAGAAGAGGAAAAGCAAAACAAAAAACAAAAACCAAAACAAAAATGTTTCCTGAACTACGTTCGACTTGATTCCGAAAGGATACGTAGGCAGCCTCTCCATGGGGTTCAGTCACACCAATAAAAAATCCACATTTCCCCAAGAGTTTAAGCCGGGGTAAGTGTTAAGATTCGGTAATGTGTCGCCTGAAAGGTTCCAAAGTTGTAATTCAACACAAATTCTTTTCACCAAAAACCCTGTCCAAGTCCTTCCGGTCAATCGGCAAAGATGTCCAAAATTAGAGGATACAGTTGTTTGGATCCAAATACAAGCAATGAAAGAAATTAAAATGAGAGAATCTTATTGGTGAAAACCCACACGGGCACCATAAGGCGATGGTAAGGAAAGAAATGAAAATGAGAGAGTCTTATCGGTGAAAACCCACACGGGCACCGTGAGGCGATGGTGAGTAGAGAAATTAAATAATGAGAGAGTCTTGTTAGTGAAAAATAGCAAAGAGCACTACAAGGTGATGGTGAGAAGAGAAATGAGAGAAGTTAGTTGGTGAAAACCCGCAAAGGGCGCCACTGATCGAAAAGGATAATGGGTCACTGATAGAGACACAGTCCGGGGCAAGGTTTCTCAATCTCGAGGTAATAGTTGTGATGAATTTCTGAGAGTCAGACGGTTTACATGGATCAGGCATCCAGTCAAAAGGGCATGTCATGTTCATTGAAGTCCGCATGCACTCCAGATAAGTCCTTCTTTCCTTTCCCCGAAAGGGACACCTTTTGCTTAAATTCATTGTCCATTCTGTCGTTTACTTTTCTTTTAAATCCCTTTCGGTCTAACTCTGTTCCGAAACTAAGGCAAAGAAAGGATGGCAAGACTGATTTAAAGGGCTCTTGTTTGACACGGGCTAATATGCAAAAGGCACCTAGCCTCGTCAGGGGCATCGAGTCGATCTCGACTGGCCATAGTGGCCGATGCTTCAAAATCAAAATCCTTGAAAGGAGAAAATCAATTGAAGTGCCTGTTAAAGGCGAATGAAATTGAAAGATTGAGTCCCACGTGACTAACCCTCTTTGCAAAGTTTGAAAATCCGAAATGCCCCAAACGTTTTAAAGTTAAAGTTGAAGGAAAAAACAGAAATGAAAGGCCGATGAAGGCAAAATAAAGTCGGAAAGGTTAAGTCCCGCACGACTAACCGTCGCAGCAGAATTTGAGGGGACAAAACTTCCCCCCGATACTCTGGAAATGCAAAAGAAAAAGCAAGTGAAAGGCCTACAAAGGCAAAATAAATGTTGGGTCCCATGTGACCGATCGCCATGGTAAAATCTGGAAAGTCAAGGTCCCAGGGTTTAGAAATAAAACCCCATCCTCAGCAAGCAAGCAAGCGTTTGAGATATTTGTCAAAGGGGTCGAGATCAAGCAGTTGAAATAATCGAGGCCGCAAAACCAACCACCATTTGAAACAAACAAATTGTTCTTTGTTTGAAAATAGGAAACAAGTGCAGCTCGAAAGCAACTGTGCAACAAGCAGGTGCAACCAAAAGAAATTGTGCAAAGGCTAGAAGGAGCTCTGCAGCATTGACTCCAAAAAAGAAAAGTTTCCTCCTAAAAATCCTTTCCAGCAAGCATGAAAAGAGAATAAATAAAATAAGATAAAAATGATTTAAAAGAAAAAAAAAAAAAAAGAAGAAATGAAGTTGAAAATGATGCAACCCTAAAGTAGCATAGGGTACACAACCCCTAGCTGATGTTTTCTTTTTCCCGACTTAGGATATTCCATTCCTTAGTCGATGCCAACATAGGATATTTCATTCCTTAGTTGATGCCAACATAGGGTCTCCATTCTCTAGTTGATGCCAGCATAACCTGATGCCGACATAACTCGATGCCAACATAGGGTATTACATTCCTTAGTTGATGCCAACATAGGGTCTTCACTCCCTAGTTGATGCCGGCATAACCCAATGAGTCTTCCAACATAGGGTCCCACTCCCTAGCGGACACCGGCATAACCTGGTGATCTTTCTGACAACAGCATAACCTGTTGATCATCTCCTGACACTGGCATAACCCAGCGATCTCCTTTCCCCAGGCAATAGCATAACTTGTTGACCTTTCCAGACACCGGCAAAACCTGGTGATCTTTTCCTAACAACAACATAACCTGTTGATCATTTTCTGACATTGGCATAACCCAATGTCCTTTTCTCCGGCAACAGCATAACCTGTTGATCAGTTTCTGACGTTGGCATAACCCAATGATCTTTTCGGCAACAACATAACCTGTTGACCTTTCTAGACATCGGCATAACCTGGTGATATGTTCCTGACAACGGCATAACCTGTTGATCATTTCCTGACACTGGCATAACCCAATGAATTTTTCGGCAGCAGCATAACCTGTTGACCTCTATTGACATCGACATAACCTGATGATCTCTTCTGACAACAACATAACCTGTTAATCATTTTCGGGCATGGGCTTAACCCAATGATCTGTTTCGGCAACAGCATAACCTATTTGATCCCTCTAGACATCGGCATAACCTGATAATTTCTTCTGACAACAGCATAACCTGTTGACCATCTTCTGACATTGGCATAACCCAATGATCTTTTTCGGGCAACAGTATAACCTGTTGACCTTTCCAGACACTAGCATAACCTAGTGATCTCTTTCTTAACAACGGCATAACCCGTTGATCCTTCCCCCCCAGACACCGGCACAACCCGGTGATCTTCTCTTAACGACAACATAACCTGTCGATTTTATTCATAGGGTCTCCAACCCCTAGTTGATTTTACTATGGGCATAGGGTATCCACTCCCTAGTCTACAATAACGTCGGGTACACTGTTCCCGGTTTTTTTTCATTGTTTTCAATAATAAAGTAGTATAGTTTTCCTTACAATAACTCACAAAATTTTCCTAATAAGAACTAGGGCAGAAAATTTCGTTCGTTCGCTCTTGATTATGCAGATAACATTTTTAGGACATTGGGCTCGGGACAACCAAAAGAAGAAGTTTCGATCCAAAATAACAGAACAAAAGAGAAATCCTAACTCGAAAGTACATACACGAAGAAGATATGGACTATTCAGGACGAGATTGAAGTCATCCGTTCGGTATATCCTGCCTTGATTCGAAAAATGAAGGAGACAAAACCAACACCTGCGGCTAACAAGCATCAAATCCAGTTCAGAGTCGGCAGAAGATCAAGACTCAAGACCAGGTCTTAGATAGGAATCTTGTAACTAGCAACCGATAGATTTAGTTAGTCGTTTGTTTTGCTTACTTTGGGTGTAATAAGAAGATCAGCAGCAACAACAACAGTAACATCAGTGAAACCACAGTTACTCGGTAGTCCCAGCTACCAAAACTTCAATAACTACACTGACCTGATTCCTTTATAGCCAAGGATATGTAGGCAACCTTTGAAGCAGGGTTCGGTCAAACCTTTCAAAAATGCTTCACAATGGAAAATATGAATAAGTAAAAGTCGTTTCTTGCTGCTCACTTTGTCTTTGTCCAGAAACTCTTCGTGTTTCCGAACAAAGAGGGGCAGCTGTGAGCACGTGATTTTTACCTATCATATAATCCTACAAAATCTCAATTAATTAATTGATTTCTTAATTTTGTTGGATTTTAATGCTATTTGCGAATTTATTTTTACATTGCGTAGCCATAATCCATCATTTAAATCCACAAATAGTTTAAAATGACATGATTAAGCACGTAATCTTGGTTTAAATAAATATAATTAGGCAAATTAATTTTAGAATTAATTACTGCATTCTATTGGGTATTAACATAATTAAAATTAATTAACTACATGTAAAATAGGCAAAAATCGGACCTGGGCCAAAATTACCCAGGCCCAATTCCTAACTCTACACGACCCACCAACCCAGCCCAATAACCGCTTTTTCAAAAAAAAAAAAAAGGATATCAGCAGAAGTGCTGAAGTTTTTAGTTCATTTGTGAAGACTTCAGCAGAAGTGCTGAAGTGTTTAGTTTATTTGTGAAAACTTCAGCAGAAGTGCTGAAGTTATTAGTTCTTTTGTGAAAACTTCAGCAGTAGTGCTGAAGTTATTAGTTCATTTGTGAAAACTTCAGCAGAAGTACTGAAGTTATTTATTTATTTGTGAAAAAAAAAACTTCAACAGAAGTGCTGAAGTTATTAGTTCATTCGTGAAAACTTCAGCAGAAGTGCTGAAGTTATCAGTTCATTTGCAAGACTTCAGCAGAAGTGCTGAAGTGTTTAGTTCATTTGTGAAAAACTTCAGCAGAAGTGTTGAAGTTATTAGTTCATTTGTGAAGACTTCAGCAGAAGTGCTGAAGTGTTTAATTCATTTGTGAAAAACTTCAGCAGAAGTGCTGAAGTTATTAGTTCATTTGTGAAAACTTCAGCAGAAGTGCTGAAGTTATTTGTTCATTTGTGAAAGCTTCAGCAGAAGTGCTGAAGTTATTAATTCATTTGTGAAAACTTCAGAAGAAATGCTGAAGTTATTTAGTTTAGTTGTAAAAAGACTTCAGCAGAAATGCTGAAGTTATTAGTTCATTTTAAAAGACTTCAGCACTCAATATGCTGAAGTTTGGCCTGCCCCATACACTACTCAAACGACTCTGTTTGGTTTAATTGGTTGAATCCTGGCCATTAATCAAAATAGATCAGACCGCCAGGAACTCAACCCCCCTTTAGTATATAAATGTTCCTAAACCCCCTTATCACCAAAGTCTAACACCCCCCAAACCTTAGCCGCCTCCCCTCCCCTTCATCTCTCTCTCTTCTGCCTCGACCAAACCTTAGCCGCCCTAGGTTTTCGCCTACCGGAAATCGCCTACCGGCGATAGAGCTTCCCCAATCAACCCCAACTTTTGACCAGGTGATCACCATCGTTTCCTCTATCAACTCCCGGTGCTAGTTTCCTCAAAAACCCAATCGATTTGCGTCAATTTCAGATCTAAGAATCTGAAAACCCCAAATTTACTCCCCGGCCAATTCAAAGACAATCAATGGCTCAGACCTTCATGGGTCGATTGCTCTTGATTATAGCAATCGATTCATGAGGGTTTGATTCATATTTAAACCCTACTGGAGTCCGGCCAAAGTCCAACAGCCTTCAACTTTTCCGGCCAAGTCCTCAAACGGGTATCCCTCCTTTTTCTATGTGTTTCGTACTATCTGATCAATGATGTCAAATAGGTCGTTAGTTTAATTTCTGTAAAAATCATCATAAATATGTCTAAATTCATATTTGTTTGATGTTCTTCACTATTTGTTGTGTTAAATCGATTGAGTATGATTAATTCTATCTCGTGTATTGAATCCGTGCCCTAGTTCAATTGTTTTCATTGTTTGAATCCTGACTAGTCAGTTTAGGAACTCTTCTGGATTTCATTTTAAGACCAAATATCATGCCAACCATTCCTTTTAGGTTGTTTCAGTAATGCTTCAATTCGTCTGTCCCATCTCTTTTAGGAATAATACTAAGTTAATTTGAGCCAGTGCATGGCCATGAATTAATTGAGTTTAATTTTTAACTCAAGGCTACCCTAATTAGTCACGACCTCCTAAAATACACTTGCTTAACTAGTCTAACTTAGGTGGTTAGTTTCTTAAACAATTGACTAAGTCTTAAAAGAAATTTCTTGCTTAAGATAATTAATTTAGGTTTCATTAACTGAACAAACCATCTAACCTAAGTTTAAGGAACCAAGTCGATTAATCTTAATTAAGTCAATTAAACTAGCATTAAGTTGATAATGCATATTAGCTTTAATTAACTAAGGAACCTAACTAGGTTTAATTAATTAGAGTCAATAGTCAACCCCAAGCAAGTTAACCCTAGTTACATAGTGGTAATTTCAGGGACTTCAAGGGGTATATTAGGAATCCTAGGTGAAGGAATCTTGGGTGTAACAACCCAAGAACCTTCTAGAACTAGGAAATCAGATTTTTTGGGATAAAATAGTAATTGTAAAGGCTGGAATTTTCTAGAATGAGGGCAGTTGTCCCTAAAGATAAGGTTGACAACTGCATTTGTACTATTTTCAGTCCAATTAGATAAGGATTATGCCAAGCATATCCTATCAAAAATACCCCTATAAATACGCACACCTTTTACCACAACCGAGAGGTTCTTTTTTTTTTACTCTCTAGACTCTAGAAAAACTTTATTTCAACCTCTCTTAGCTGCTAATACATTCTGAAAATACAGAAAGAATCAGAACATTCTTTCATTCATAAAGGAAATTTTCAAAGAAGGAATATGGTTGAAAAGGTTTGATTTTCTTGTTGGAGTTCATCAAGCTTTTGTGGGTCTTCTCAACTTGGTTCTTGTTCTTTTCTGTTCTGAATTTGAAATATCTGTTTTGAGTACTCAAGTCCTGGGCTGTTTACTCTTCCTGGTTTGTTGGGTTTCTGGTTGCTCCTGCTTTTCATTGTTGCTGGATTTTCCTTCTTTTTGCTACTTTGCTGATTGCCTGACCTTTATTTGATCTGGAATTCGTTAAATCTCTCTTTAAGGTATGTAACAGTGAACTTTATACAAAATTATTGAATTCAGAATTTGTTTTAAACTTGTTGGTTCATGTTGTATTTTCTTCAGGAATATGTGAATCTTCTTCTTCCCCTTTCTTAATGTAGAAACTGAAGTAAGATTATCATTATCTAAGTGTATGCATGTAAATCTTGGAATCTGCTTGGTAGTGTACTGAACTTCTGTTTATAAACTTAATGTTTGATAGCTTAGGTGGTAATTTCATATGTTTTAGCATGTTAGAAAGATAAATAGCACTAGGGTATATGAATCTGACCTTCCAATGGTCAAATTCACCCCATAATAGTGCACAAAATAGTAGTGTAGATGGCTGAAATTCACCCTTTAAAGGGTATACAGCAGGTAGTCAAAAGGGCTATAGAGTAAAGAATCTTAACTCTTATATGGTCTGATCCAGTCTCTAAAAAGCCAAGAATAGTCAAAATGTTCAAAGGAATGTTGTTTGAAGTATTGGTATGTTTGTTAGAAATGTCAAGTAAGTTGTATCTCTGGGTTTGAATCAGACTCTCATTCATAGTCAGATTCAATCTAAGAAATAAATACATAAAACATGTTGTCTTTCTTCCTGCAAAACCTGTAATCACTTATCAAAATCTAGTTGTCCCTCTATGTAATTACAACAACAATATTATTTGTTAGAGGCTTCTGTGATTAATTCTATATCCTTGAAGTCACAATAGATTCATTTAGCTAGCATTAAAGGAGTAGTGAATCTAACCCTTTATAATGGTCAAATTCACCCCATATTTTAGATGCTTAGAAAGTAGTTTATCACCCTTCAAGGGTACAGAAATGAGGTCATCAACAAAGGCTCTAGAGTAGGGAATCTGAATCTCCCAAATGGTTAGGTTCACTCTCTCAACATGCCTAAGTAATCAAAAATCAAGGAATAAGTACGGACTGAAGGTCCAAGGTATGGAAATGACAGTCTTGGAGTTGAGTTTGATCCACTTATGGTCATATTCACATCAAGAAGGTGCATAAATGATTCTGCCATTAGTATAGCTTAGCATAGCATTATTAGGTTAAACCTGACCTCCTTTCATGGTCCTGATTGGTCTGATGGGTGCCCAACACTTAGTTAGTTTGTGTATTCTCTAAATTACAAAAATAGGGGGGCTGCAAATTCACAATACGAAGAATCCAGATGTGGATCGGCTATTTAGGATTTCCATTTTTCAATTTCCTTTGGATATTCATAAAAAATGTATTTTTTATCAAAGCTGTATTTTTGCTTCAGAAAAACTGTACTTCGTTCACTTATGCACTTTGGAATCTTATGACTGTATATTCATTTTTATCCTTTCAACTGATAGTGTTCAAACTAAATGGTTATTTCAAAATTCAGTTTGTTTCAATATAAGTGGATTCAATGGATTATTTCTGGTTCATGACATATCCTGTTAAACTCTTTGAAATCGATGTATGAACATTTTTGAACCTTGAAGCATGTGATTAGGCCATCTAAAAGTTAGCAAGAATTGTTAATTTAGAATTGGTAAAACTGCCTGTGTTGTGTATCTTCGCCAGGAAATTACAAAGCTCCAGAAATTATAAAGTAATTTTAGCTTACCAATTTGAAGCGAGACCAGTCGATAATGCATTTATGTGTCTATAATTCTTATAGGTGTATATATATCTGCACGAATAAGGCGCATCTTGATTAACACATTTTTTTACCATTTTCCAAACTAAGAAGAGAAGATCTTTAAGATCTGAATTTCCTAATTGTTAGTTTTCATACAGAAATAGCCCAGATAGGATGGCCTAAAGCGATCAATTTGGGGCTAAAATATGGCCATAGCCCGAAACATGCTATCTTTAGATTAATGAAATTCACTTCTAGGCAATCCTTTAGGTAGAACCATACCTTTAGATTGAAATTTGATAAAGAATCGAATACTATTCCAAGTTACAATAAACTACACTCGGGAGTGACAACTCATTCCCCTGACTCTAATATCCTCAAATAGGCACATAAAATCGTCATGACCATAGTCTTGACCACGTAATCTACACTCGGGTGCGACAACTCATGTCCCCGTCTTTAACTTCAAATTATAATAAAAATCACACGTTTTAATTGCGGGTGCATTTCATGTGGCGCAGTTATAATGTGTCCAAAACAAAACAAATGCACGCCATCGTGACTTGTTTCAAGATAAATCCATAAATATTAAAAGCGATTAAAATTTAAAAAGGCTAAATGCACAATAGTTTTAAAACATGTAAATAATTAGATAATTAGGCCAAATATTAATAGTTAAGCGACCGTGCTAGGACCACGGAATTCGGGAGTGCCTAACACCTTCTCCCGGGTTAACAGAATTCCTTACCCGGATTTCTTGTTCGCAGACATTTTTAACAGAGTCTAAATTTCCTCGATTTGGGATTTCAATAAACGGTGTCCCGGAGCATCGTCAAAAATCCGGGTGGGGACTCTGAAATAATAAATAAATCTTAAATCTGAATAATGTCACTTTAGTTGGAAAAGCTCCCTTACTACCCCTTCATCAATTGGGGTAGTGGAAAAAAGGAGGTGTGACACTTGTTAGGACTCTTTCTCACACCACAACTTGTGGTTGAAATTCTTCTAATTTTGTAACTATCGCTACCTTCTATCATGCAATTTGTACGACTCTGTCCTTGTACGTATGCCTATGCGACTCTTCTCTCTTTTTTCTCCAGCTTTTAGCTAATCTCTAGGCCTCTTTGTGAACATATATAGAACAATGACAAGCTTTCCCTCTGGGCATCTATAGAGGTTCTAAATTTCTCCGCTCGGTACTTTTTCGAACTTACAACTATTTTTATATCTTGTTTCATAGCCTCAGTTATCTATGCTTACGAATTTACTACATCTAAGTAGTTCATTCTATACCATAACTTTTACTGTTGTTACTGAGGTCTGGTACCCAACTCTAGGCTACTCTCATTGCTTATCCTATATACATAAATCTAAGTCCTTTAATGCTTCCTCATTACTGTTTATTTTAAGAATGATGGCCTAATCTGATCTCATAATTTGTAACTTTTATCCATCCATTATTGAATCACCTCAATGTTGGTCTATAGTCTACCATTGATAACTTTAAACCTCTTAATAATACATTGTCTCTAGGGCTCACGTCGAATCGAGGAGCATTTGAAGTGATTTTCTTGATCCACCTAGGGATGATACTATACTCCAAGAACTGTATTTCGTAGCATCCCAATGTGATTCATCTTATGGGGGTATTCTACTCCCGTTTAATTCCTGAAATCCCCCCTTTTTAGATCATTACTCAAACAAATGCCAAAAGGCCATCCTCTTATCTATCACAATTACACCCTTATTCTACTACTAGAGCAGTATTCCATCTCTTCTAAATGCTCCCAGTCTTAGGCTCCTCTGATTTCATTCATGATATACTGAGCTTTCTATAACTTCCGAAAACATCAGGCGCACTAAGGAAGGCCGACTGGTGTGGCATGCATTTGGCCATTAACGTGTATGATACATGGCGTTTGCATGGGGGACTCGCGTTCGCGAAGAAGAGGCAGTAACCTAGCAATAGTTTGGACTTCGTAATCGCGAAGTGGGTCCCGTGATCACGAAGGTGTCATTGGGCAGTGTTATAACATATCATTTTCGAGGGTTTGAGTTATTGTATCATATTTCGAGATTGGGAGCTCAAATTTGGGAAATTTCTTAGGGGACTTTCACTACATGGATTAAGGTAAGTGGTTTTTTCCTCAAACTTGGTTGTTATTCATGATTCCATTGTTATAACCCATTTTAAACTGGTTAAAGTAAGGTACAACATATAGGCAATTCCGCATTTGATTAAAGTTAAATAGTCGCCGCCAAATTAATTATGGTGAATAGGACACCAAAATTGATTAAAGTAATTTAATAAGGTATAACTCTGTTATGGTCTGCTTAACCTAAAGATTCTAGATAAGAATTCTAGTATAACTTCTTTTCCATGTGGAGAAACCGTCATTACCGTTGAATCTTGTTACTTTATACTTTACTCCTGACATTTTTTGGTCACAGAGTAAAATTGACTGTAAATAATATTTCTGTGAATGAGTAGAACCTGCACTTTGATACCAGTTGTTGGGAACAAACTCCCATAGAAATAGTTCTCACGGTAATAAAAGTAGAATAATAACATAGCACCGAGATACAGTAACAAGAATAAAAGAGTGACAACGACACCAAGATTTTACATGGAACCCTTTTGAATGAGGGAAAAATCACAGCCCTGAGAGGAGAAATATCTATCACTATAGCGATAAATTTTACACTTTGCAGGTCTGAGTAAAATACTCCAAATACCACTACAACACTCAAAAGAAATAATTCTCTTTTGATATTCCCACCACACTACAATATCACTCACTCTCTGTTTTTCTCACAGACTATTTTCTTATATCCTGTCTATGATGCCTCACTCTTTCTTTCTCTCTTTGTTGGTGTATCTTACACATGAAGGAATACTTCCTTATTTATAGAGGTGAAGAACCTCTTAAAGATGTCATGGGTGAAATAAAAAAATAGTGAACCAAACTTGTCTTCCTTCCCTTTTGACTTTCCTTGTTTTTTGACCAAGAAGTATAACTTTCAGTTGAAACTATTGTATTTATGTAATAATGGGTTAAACCTAGTTAATGATAATATCTATAGATGTGAATCCTGAAAACGCGTATAAGGCGGGACAAATCCAATAAGAGGTTGGCAATAACAAGCACTAAACATTCATAAAGTATGAGCAATAATCAAAGATTGACTAATAATAAATAACAATAAATTACATTTAATTAAATAGGAGGAGTGATTCACCCAATAAGGAATTTGTTAGATGATTGTTCCCCCTGATAATAATAAGTGACATATAAATCCAAGACAGTTCGAACTATTCTCGGATTTGATGAAAAAGTATGGAATAATTTGAACGACGATCTTGATAAGAAGGTGATGTTTGTATCTTTTCTAGAGAGTGGGAGAAGCTTTTTCTAGCCAAATGTTCTTATCATATCAATATTACATAACCCTTTGTACTTATATTTTTCCTCATTATATGGGACACACCCCTAATAAACCCTAATAGTACATGTGGAGAGAATATTCTTTAGAATATTCCCTCTAATGTCCTATTCTAAAACTAGCCATTAGGATTTCTTCCGTGGACTTCGTACTTGACTATCATAAGCATCCCGACCAGGAGCTTCACCATCTCCTGATCAACCTCGACTGATTTTTCCTTAATGTATTCTCGCCCTAAATGCTTCGTAGTAGATTTTGTCCTATACAGTTAGTCGCTCCGCTTATTGAGGACGTCCTCAGATGACCTTGATGAGCAGACTTTGTTGTTTATGCTCGAGGATCGTGGATGAGTGGATCGAGCAGTTAAGCTTGGGGCGAGCTGGAAACGTGGCCTTTCGAGAGCCGTAACTCTTGGGGTTTTTTCATTTTTGTGCTAGAATGACATCACGACATCATGCGTCATTATGCACGTTTTTCCGATGCTTTGTGTCGTTTCCCATGCCACTGTCAGCTGGAGTTGCCGTTTTGATTCTAGTGTTGGCTAATGATGGAATAATCTCTTGGTTTTAAAGCATGAACTCTTATAAATAGGGATATGATGATACCTGTTTGTTCTTTACGTGTTCTTCTCATCAAAACCTTATGATTTCTTCTCCTTTCTCCCTCACTGTGTGTCTTTTTCCTGGTGTTGGTGCTTCTCGTTGCTTTACTCCTTTTTTTTTCTTATAAAAAATATGTTTAACATATCTTCTGGTTCCGGTGTATGGACTGACCCTGTCCCTTTGTCGGCGTTATGCCTTCTCATGTCGATGGCGTCTATGTCTCCATTTAAGATGAGAACTTCCCAACGGTGGAGGAAACAATTCCTCATAGCGAGAAAGTTAGATCTGAATTTTCAAAGGCACCTGAGGACGAGCCCAAGGTTTCTGAGTCGGCTATGAAAGAGGACGACCTAGCAGAGCTTAAGGCAAATTTCAACGTCCCTGCCCACATTGATTTGGTCCTAGCCGGGCGTGATGTGGTACAAGTACACCGCCCCAGATATTGTGTGTTCTATGCATTTCCCTTTCAAGTCGGCTATTCTCTTCCTCTTCTACCATTGGGAGAGTAGTTCCGTCGCTACTATGGCGTGTTCCTAGTGCAACTTTCCCCATATATCTACAAGCTCATCGGGATGCTTACTAAATTCGCGGAGCTAGCCAAGGTCGAGATCACACTCTGGCATCTGATGCATCTCTTCGCCCCTAGTTTCTATAGGGGACAATGTTGAACCTTCGCCATCAGGGAGGTAAATGCCTATTGGTGAAGATGGACGACAAGGCAAGTCGTCAGTTCTGGCACAACTTCTTCTTCGTCAGAACATAAAATGTGGTGGCCAACGCGGATGGATTCCTTGAGACCTAGAATTACACTCGTAAGTGCCTATTCTTTTGCTAAATTGTTTGAATTATCTGATTTACTCATGTGCTCTGACATTTTATCCCGTCTTTGTGCAGCTAAGACTACGCCCCCTTCTTTGGTCGGAGACATTTCTAACTGGGTTGGTTGGATTCTTCCTCACATCACGGGAATTCGTGAGTGGCCAGGATTTTTCAAGAAATATGGGCATGGTCCTTCCTTGGCCAATGAATTTAGCTATCTATGTTTTCGCTGTTTTGGCCTCATAGTCGCCTACCCATTGTAGTTTGATCTTGGTGGTGCTGGTAACCTTTTTTTTCTTTTACAGTCCGAGGATCTTCAAGAAGGCCGAGGGCTCCTCTTCCCGTGTTTCGTGAGAGGATGGATGCCTCTTCTTCGGCATCTATTCCTATTGTGACTGCATTGAAACCTACTCGATCGTATGCCTCTGTTCCTTCCTCAACCGCGGGTAGGTCTGTTCGACCGTGGGCTCTATCTACTGTTGCTTCAACATCGTTTTCTTCTCCACCTGTGGATATCTCGACAGCGTATTCCGGTTTCCTCTGTTTACCATCTAGTGGACGAGGAGTAGTCGTCGCATAGCGGCAGGAGTCTGGTTCCCCATAAGAAAAGATCGTCGGATGCTTGTGATGGATATGCCCAGGCTGTGGATTCAGCACGGGCTGATTTTTTTCATCTGTGATACGGTGACAATAAAACTCGAGGACGACAACGAAATGACATATGATGTTTCGATATCGGCGGCAGGAACCAAAAGGCCGGCTAATATGGCTTTTGAGAATTTGCATTTGGAGGGACCCACGACTTCGCAGCCGGCTAACGACGGTTCTCTGCTATCCTAGGAGAGAAGAAAGGCATTTTCGAGGATGGCTACGATAGGGGTTCTTATCCCCATGATGAAAAGATGAGGATGATTGAGGAGGGTTTTACTCAATTGGAGGTGAGAGTGGACGGGTACACGCGGACTATTGCGATCCTCATGGATCGAGATTTGCCGAAAGATATTGAGAACGTGGTTCCTGACCTCGATCCCCTTTTTTCGATATGGAGAGTCGAACTCTCCAAGAGCTGAAAGATGTTACCTTATCGAGGAGCATTGACGACCTTGTTCTCAGGGTAAGATTTTTGATGCTTTTGTTCCCTATGCTCAACGTTCAGGCTTTATTCTTGCTTTGTTTTCTTTCTTTTTAGACCATAATCCTGGAAATCGAAAGCGCTCGAAGAGAGGAGAGGTATAAGGCTATTTTATGAAGTTGTAGCAAAAATATAACGAGTACCGTAGCAAGCATCGGGAAATTTGTAGGCGGTTTGCTGAGAGCGGAAATTTCTAGTCTCTTCGAGATGAATTGAAGAAGAAGGACGACGAGCTGGTGAGGGTCATCTAAAAGTGCAGAGTCATCGAGAGGAAGCTAAGAAATAAAGAGGAAGAGCTTGAGGTTAGCAGGCAGGTCGAAGCCTAGTGTGGCGACCTCTAAGCCCAGGTGGTTTCTCTACGCGCCAACTGGAGGAATGGCAATTCAAAGCGGATGCTCTGAGCGGCGAGGTCGCCGAGAAAGCAGAGGACCTTGAGAAAGCCGAATTTTTTCAGTTGGGGATTTTGAGGTAGGCGGAAGCTTTGGAGGTAGTGATCCGTATTCTTAGTTTTGAGTGAGAAATTTACTTGGAGACATCCAGGCTTAAAGAGGAGCGGCTCGATCAAAGGATTAGGGCGTTGTAGAAAGACAACTCCCTTATTCAGGACCTGGTGGCCACCATAGAGGTCGAGAAGGCTCAAATGCTTGCACAACCGTCATCTTCTCATACTTCTGATTTTCTAAACGTTCCTGGGGACATGTACGAGGAATGGATTCACGTCGAGGACCAGTTTGATGTATTCTGAGATTTGCACGTGGCAGGTTCTGTTCCTAAGGACGCCCTTGAAGATGCTGGCATTAAGGCCTGTGAAGCTCATATATCTTGCGAATGTGATCCCGCTACGCCGGAGGCTAGTGATGATGAGAGAGATATGGATGTGGATCGGATCGAAGAGGATACCTGGTACGAGGATGCGTACCCGAGGGCGGTCGTGATGGTGAGGGGCTAGATGGTCAAGCCGATGGCACCGATGGTCCTGGTGGAGACCAATAGTTTCTTTTTCGAATATTTGTTTTGTCACATACTTGTGCGTTTTTATAGGCATATTTACAAGCCTTTGTAAAAAAAATATTCAAAGTATGAATTACTGACTTTGTTACTTGTACTTGATTCTTTTTCTTTGGTTCGCGCTCGTATGATTTTTTTATATTATTGGCCGTAATTGTTTAGCTCGAATGAGGTTGAACGCATCCTAAGTTTAATTACGGCCGAAGGCCAGTTAGGTGTTAATTCGAACGCGGTCGAATCTGACCTCTGTTATGGCCGAGGGTCAGATAGGTGTTAATTCGAACGAGGTCGAATATAACCGAAGTTTAATCATGGGCGAGGGATAACTAGGTGTTAATTCGAATGACGTCAAACATAACCTAAGTTTAGTCATGATCAAGGGCTAGTTAGGTGTTAATTCAAGCGAGGTCGAATATAACCTAAGTTTAATCATGGTCGAGAGCCAGTTAGGTCTTAATTCGAATGAGGTCAAATATAACCTAACTTTAATCATGGCGGAGGGCCAGTTAGGTGTTAATTCGAACAAGGTCGAATATAACCTAAGTTTAATCATGGTCGAGGTCCAGTTAGGTATTAATTCGAACGATGTCAAATATAACCTAGTACAATCATGTACGAGGGCTAGGTAGGTGTTAATTAGAATGAGGTCGAATATAACCTAAGTTTAATCATGGTCGAGGGCTAGTTAGGTGTTAATTAACGAGGTCAAATGTAACCTATGTTTAGTTAGGTATGTTTCTAGGTGAAATATTTGTCGACATTGTGAACTTTGAGGCACGTTGCCTTGGTTGTATATCCACGAAATAGAAATAAACTTCATGCATTTGCGCTTTGTTCATACATTTGGAGAGATTTACATCCTTTTCTAGGCGTTGGCTGGCGTTCCTATCCCAGTACCAGTCCCAATTTATCTAGTACCTTCATTAGTCGGCCTAGAGAGGTCTTGAGAGGTCAGGCAATGAACTAGCGTCCTGTGCCTCCATCCATGCGTACTTTAACTTGAAGCATCTGATTCATCGCCTCGTTAAAAACCTCCTTGAGAAAACCAGTAACGACAAAAATCAAGTGAGGGAAAAAGAGTACGACTTGGGGGACACTTTGTCTCTTATAAGTTGAAGTATTTGAGGTGGTTAATGTTCCAGTTGTTTGGTAGTAGCTTTCATTCCATTGTCTCTAGTTGGAATGACCCTTTGTTCGATGTTACCGTGATTTTGTACGGGCCGTCCCAATCTGTTCCCAGTTTACCTTCCCACAAGTCTTTGCTTGCTTTTTTTAGCTTTAAGCACGTAGTCCCTGACTTTGAGCGGTCTGACCTTTACCTTTTTGTTATAATAATGTTCTACTTTTTGTTTTTGGGCGATCATCCTTACGTAGGCCATATCTTTTCGTTCTTCGGCTTCGTCGAGGTCATGCCTTCTGCTTTCATCGTTCCCTGGTCCGCTCTTGTAGGAGTATCATATATTGGCCCCGACTTCGATCGGTGTTACTTCTTGAGTCCCATATACTAGTGAGTAAGGCGTCTCTCATGTGCTTGTCTTCGGCGTTGTTCGGTAGGCCTAAAGTACTTCTGGTAGTATTTTTTGCCACAACCCTTTGGCGTTTTCAAGTTTTTCTTCATGATATTTAGTATCGACTTGTTGGAGGACTCAGCTTGTCCGTTACACGCGGGATGATATTGTGTTGTGAGTATTCTTTTGATATGCCCTTTTTCAAAAAAAAAAATCAGTGTCTTTCTTTCGTGTAAATTGGGGTCCGCTTTCGCATCTGATCTCTTTGGGGAGGCTAAATTGGCATATGATGTTTTTCCATATGAAGACGATCACTTCTTGTTCACGTATTTGGGCGAATGCTCCTGCTTCTACCCATTTAGAGAAATAGTCTGTCAAAATCAAAAGGAATCGTACGTTACCTCGTCCTGGGGCGAGGGGTCCTACGATGTCCATTCACCATTTGATCAACGACCAAGGGGAAGTGACTAAGTAAAGGCATTCGCCTGTTTGGTGAATCATTGGGGCATACTTTTGGTATTCCTCATATTTTTTCATGAAGTCTGCGACCCCTTTTTTTAATGATGGGCCAGTAGTATCCTACCCGTATGAGGCATCTGACTAAAGCCCGATTGCCGGAATGAGCTCCGCAATGGACTTCATGGACCTCTTCAAGAACATGCCACGTCTAATTTAGGCCCAAGTATTTTGCTAGAGGACCATCGTACGTTCTCTTATACAGGTCATTATGGATGATGCTATACATGGCTGCTTGCATTCTTAGTTTCTTAGCTTCTTTTTTATCACATGGGAGTACGCTGTCCTACAAATATGTGAGAATATGGTTGCGCCTATCCAAAGTTAGGTTTATGGTTCTTACCTCGATCAGTTCTATCGATGAGTTAAGAAGGTGGACTACACTTCTGTCTCCAGTTGCAATGTTTTTGGTGGCTGAGGCTAATTTGGAGAGGCCGTTTGCCTTGATATTATGTGTTCAGAGATTTGGTCGAGTTGGCATTCGCCAAAGTTGAGCAGCAGCTTGTAGATTTTGGTCTGGTACCTCTGCAACCTCTGTTCCTTGATTTGAAATGTTTCTGCAACTTGGTTGACAACGAGTTGGGAATCACCACGTAGTCTTAGCCGCTCCGCCCTGTATTTGAGTGCTAGTGTCAACCATGAAATTATGGCCTCATACTTGGCCTCATTGTTAGTCATGACCGGGCACCTTATGGACCGGCGAACCACTTTTCTGGTTGGGACCTCGAGTACGAGTCCTATTCTGAACCCCGACGCGTTGGACGTGCCATCAGTGTACAGGACCCAGAGGTCTTGTCTTTGGGGAGAAGCGCGGTCGACTTCTTTTTTGACTTTAAACATTATTTTTGTGCTGAAGTCAGCAACAACGTCTGCAAGCACTTGTGACTTTATCACTGTTCGCGATTGATATGTGATATGATGCTCGCTCAGTTCGATAGCCCATTTGGCTAACCTGTCTGATAGCTCGGGTTTATGTAAAACGCTTATCAGGGGGAAAGTCGAGACGACCGAGATAGGATGGCATTGGAAGTATGGTCTAAGATTTCTTGAAGCTATGACTAAGGCAGAGCTGGTTTTTCAAGGTGAGGGTATCTCCTCTCGGTGTCGAATAGTGTTTTGCTAATGTAATAGATGGGAGAATGCATACCTTTATTTTCTCGGGCTAGGACTACGCTCGCAATTACTTCGGATACGGCGAGGTAGACGAGGAGACGTTCCCCTGGCTTTGATTTGGAGAGTAATTCTGGTGAAGAAAAATATGCTTTTAATTCCTTTAGGGCTTGGATGCACTCAGAAGTCCACTGGAGGTCGTTATCCTTTTTTAGCACGCTGAAGAATCTGTGGCACCTATCCGATGATCGCGAGATGAACCTTGAAACGGCAACGATACGGCCAAGTAATATCTAAACCTATTTTCTGGTGGTGAGGTGTTCTGGTATTCCTTTGATAGCTCTGATTTGGTCAGGATTGACCTCGATCCGACACTGCGAAACCAGGAAGCCTAAAAATTTTCCAGAGGCCAAGCCGAATTTACACTTTCCGAGATTCAGTTTCATTCCGTACCATTTGAGTATGTCAAAGGTCTCTCTTAAGTGGTCGATGTGATCCTCTTTCCTTTTGGACTTGACCAGCATGTAGTTTATATAGCTCTCCATCACTTTGATTAGTTGGTTTTTGAACATCTTCGTTGGTAAGTTTCCCTTGTGTTTTTCAAGCCGAAAGGCATGACCCCGTTGGAGTACGTCCCCTGATGGGTGATGAAATTTTCTCCTGATCCTCTTTTTCCATTAGCATTTTATTATAACCCGAGTAGGCATCCAAAAAAATCAGTAGTTCATGCCCGGCTGTCGCGTCGATGAGTTAGTCGATATGGGGTAGCGGAAATGAATCCTTGAGGCATGCTTTGTTCAAATTTTTAAAGTCAACACACATCCTCCATTTTCCATTCTTCTTTTTCACCATGAACATGTTTGTGAGTGGTGACCCATTGGGAATATTTCGACTCCTTAACGGAGTCGATTTCCAATTGCTCTCCACTTCTTCGCGTATTGTAGCATTAATTGGGGAGTTGAACTTACGCCTAACCTGCCTCACTGGGGAATGGAATAGATCAACGTTCAGCTTGTGTGTGGCGATTTCTTTCGAGATACCTGGCATATCTGCATGGCTAAAAGCGAACAAGTCTGAGTTATCAGTTAAGAATTGACGAAATTTACCTGGTTCCTGAAGCTTGCAGCCGATGTAAGCTTTCTTGTTGTGGTCGTTGCTGTCTAGTTGAACAGGGTCAAGGTCTTCTATGGTCGATCTTGCGACTTCGACTGTATCGGGGTTGTTCATACCCAATTTTGCCCACATATTTTTTCAAAATAGTATATGTATTTTCAAAATCTTATTTTTTGCATCATTATTTAATTTACAACATTATACAAGTATTTTTCACAATTTTCCGCAATTTTTAGAGTTATAAAATTAATTTTCTGGCATTTAAGTTATTTAAATATTTATTAATTATTCCTTTAAATTATTTTTGATAACTTAATCATCCAAATTTATTATTAAAATAACCACATACATGTTTCAAAATATTTTTACTTCAATTCATATAATTACATTTGTATTTTATGAGCTATTTACATAATTTTGCAAAAATAACCTATATTCTATAAATAGTTGCATTTACTATATTATTAATGACAAAATAGAATTTTATATTTTTATAATGTTGAGTTATTATTTTAATAGTTTTTCAGCATAGATATTACTTTACAATTTATTGCATGTTTTAATAATTTATGTTATTAATTTTAAAGGGGTTTCAAGAGCTGGCCCAAAATAGGCTAATTTTTGGACCAATAATTTGGCCCAAACCATTAGCCCAATAACCCTCCAGCCCAATACCAGATGACCTTTTTTGTCACGACCCAAATCCTAACTCAGGTCGCGATGGAGCCCAACAGCGGGGTTAGGCAAGCCAACATGAACGACACTAAGTGTTACCCTTCCCATTTGGTA
>ML434547.1:0-33456 GCA_005239525.1 Nicotiana knightiana | reverse complement strand
ATCTCCTCTTAACCAATACCTGACACTCCAGTTATAAGTGACTCAGAACTCAAGTGATCATACAAATACCAGGACAAGACGACCGACCGGAGTCATAATGGTGGTCATAGGGACTGTGGTCATAATATAACCCACGATCGCGAATAATACCTGCGACTCGCATGCTGACTTGATATAATAAGCTAACCCACGATCGCGCATCGTACCTGCGACTCGTGTGCTGACTCGATAATGATAAGTTGACCTATGATTGCGCATCATACCTGTGACTCGTGTGCTGACTCGATAATATAAGCTGACCCACGACCACTACCTGCGACTCGTGTGCTGACTCGATAACAAGTGCATATATATATATATATATATATATATATATATAAGTACATATGTGTACCAANATATATATATATATATATATATATATATATATATATATATATATATACCAGTTGGCTATCCGTTGTATTGACACAGTCTTGTTGAGTTCACTGTTGAGTTGGTACACATATGTACTATCAATACAACGGATAGCCAACTGGATTTAAATCATAATGTTTCACGTTTCCATATCACCTCAAAAGTAATTACAACTCATAACACATACAAAGGTACAAATAAGGCACGTAGTGGCATGCTCGTGAGTCCTAAAGCTACCCGACATAGCAATATAGTCGCCACGTACGGACTCTCTTCACTTGGTATGTACGCGGCCCCCACAACATTTATACATAGCAAATAAGGAACCTATGGGGACATTTCCCTCTTACAAGGTTGGAAAGAAGACTCACCTCGTGACGAAACCACCCCTCGGATCAAGGATGCGCCCGAATCTCCGAAATCTACCCTCGACGGCTCGCAACTAGCCAAATATAGTATAATTACATCAATTCATGATCAAGGAAGAAGAATTAACCTATTACCCCAAAATTCATCATTCTTGAAGAATTACCCAGCCCGCATGAATATCGAGAATTATTGAAGGGGTCGCTCACTCGTAGCCTAAGGATCAAAATTACGTAAACTTTTATTGGAATTCATGGCAATAATTGAGTGATTTATCAAATTCTTAAGAACTCTAACTTTTACTATCCAAATCCTTGATTTTTTATGTTTTAGTAATTAATTCTAGTTGAATTCTATGTAAAAATTAGGAAAATAGAGAGGAATTACTCACCTTAGCACTATATAGGTCGTGGATGGTGCTGCTCAAGCTTGAAGGCTCTCTGATGGAGTTTTGGATGAGAAAGAATGAAGAAAACCCGTGTTTAAACATTTAAATATGTCTGCCTACAGGGGTTTTCCGCACCTGCGACCCTGGGACCGCACTTGCGGTCCCGCACCGGCGAGAAAATAATCGCACCTGCGAAGGTAGGGGGACCCCTGGGTTTTCGCACCTGCGAGACTAGGACCGCAGGAGCGGTCCCGCACCTGCGGTTGGACAACCGCACCTGCGGTCACACCAGCAACAGCTGCACCAGCAGTTGTTTTAGCTGGTTTTTGGCCTCGTGTGATGTCCGGGAGGCACCTGGGCCCACCCGAGCCCCCATCCGAATATACCAACAAGTCCCAAACTATAATATAGACTCGCTCGAGCCTACGGAACACTCAAAACATCGCTAAAACTCAAATCACATCCCAAAACCCCTGAATTCATAACTTAGGACTTTAAAATTCTAGATTTCTGTAACGATGCGCCGAACCGACCTATACAACTCGGAATGAATTCAAATTTTGCGGACAAGTCATGAATGACATGACGGAACTATTCCCAGTCCCGGAATTTCGTTCGGACCTCGATAGCATAAAATCATGTCCCAAACCAAATTTCAAACTTAAGGAAATCTTGATTTCCATTTCGTGCCCCGTTCCGAACATACGCCCATGTCCGAAATCATCATACGGAGCTACTGGAGCTGTCAGAACTCAATTCTGAGGTCGTTTGCTCAAAATGTTGATCGAAGTCAAACTTGACCAAATAGGCCAACCTTAAGGAACCAAGTGTTCCGAAAGCACTCTCATCACTCCCAAATCCCGAACCACCCGTCCCCGCAAGACATAAAGCACGAATAGCCACTATGGGAAAATTAATTTAGGGGAACGGGGTCCTAATATGCGAAACGACCGATTGGGTCGTTACACTTTTAGCCCAACCAGGTTGTGGACCATCCTATAACCCGCCCCATATCCCTTTTAATCTTGGCCATTGATCTCAGAGATCAACGACGCACAAACAATCCCATTCTTTTTCCACCAAACCCCTAACCCTAAAGACTACTCTCTCATTCCGTCGCCCTCATAACCTCTCGAACATTCCTCATCACAAACCCTAGCAGCCGCCTTACTCAATCTTCTCCAAATCCGATCAAGTGATGGATTCCCTTAGCGATCTACTTACCTTTTATGGATTATCTCATTGTTTTTTACAAGACTATGGTGTTATATAGTACTTAACTCAATTTTGGCAAGTACCAATCTCCCAAATCGGGTGCCATCGCCTTCAACCTTTGAGATTTTGGACGATATTTCGTCTATATACACTCACTACCAGGCTAACTATATCTGATTCGATTGGTTCGATTTTGTCTAGATTCTCGTATTTTTTATGAATATTATTTCAATCTTAGTTTATAAATTTTCAATAAGTAAATATATGTTTAGTAAACATTTAAAATTGGCAAACATATGATCTGTTAAAATATACTTATGAGAGAATTTTATAAGTAACAATAATAGTTAATTTTTTAGTCATCTGATAATAATTTTTTGTTGATGTGCTCTTTCAAGGTTAACCGAATTTAATAAATAAACATAAAAATCAATATGATACCTAAATAATGATATGCTTTATTTAATTTTAAATTATTAAAATATGACCTCAAATTCGAAAAGATTCAAGAATTTAATACATCCTGACATATGAATATGGAAGAACAAAGAGACTGTCACGACCCCAGTTCGCCCTCCATGAACATGTCGTGACGGAACTTAGTCCCTATGACTAGGTAAGCCTAACGATGCGGAATAACAACATAAATGCGGAAATAAGTACGTAAAAGAAAGCTAAACAATCAAAAAAAAGGATGACTGTATATAAAAGCCACTTGGCCTATACAACCCAAAATAATACGGAAGTCTACAACATCACCCCAAAACCCGGAAACTCACAGGAACCACAGGCTAACATAATATAATACACTGCTCTAATCTCCAGAATAACTATACAACTGAAAGAGGGAAATAAACTTTTCACAAAGCTAGAATAAGATAGAGACACCTGGTCTACGGACACGGAAAATATACCTCGAAGTCTCTATTGTATCTCTCAACCTCGAGGATAGTGCGCCTGGGTGGAGGTACCTGGATCTGCACATGAAAAACATGCGCAGGAAAGGGCCTGAGTACACCACAACGGTACTCAGTAAGTGCCAAGCCTAACCTTGGCCGGGTAGTGACGAGGAAGGTCAGGGCCCTACTGAGATCAAACAATATAATAGGGATTTACAATATGAAAACAGGCAGTAATAATGAGTACAACGGTGAAATAAGATAGGTCAAACAAGGCAACAAGTAATTTTTAGACTAACATGCTTCACGTAGTGAAATTAAGGCAATTTAATCAAATCGCAATTCAGGCAACTAGGCATGATTCTCTAAACTAACATAGACTATAGTTGCAATTTAAAATAAAACAGGTAAGAAAGAAACTCAGGCTAAATATTTAAAGTAAAACCGGATTTTCAACAATTAGCACAAGTACGCGCTCGTCACCTCACGTACAAGGCATTTAATAAACAAATATCACATCCTAAGGGGTAAGGTCCCCCACACAAAGTTAGACAAGCCACTTACCTCGAATCGGCTAAAAATCAACTTGAAATCTCACGTTTACCACGAGTATCCGATTCCAAATGGCCCAAATCTATACAAGTTCGATTACATATCGTAAATAACATCTCATGCAACTGATCATACAGTTTAATTCAAGCTAAAGCGTGAAATTATGTAAAATGACCAAAATGCCCCATCGGCCCACGACTCAGAATTGGCTAAAAGTTATTCCGAACACCCATTCACTCACGAACTCATTTAACCAGAAACAATCTAAATCCGATGCCAAAAACCCCACAATTTTCCAAAATTTCGGATTGGGAACATCTCATCCCTTTCCTATGGTTTTTGCCTCATTTTTGATAATTAAACTAAAGAAATAAATGGGGATTAATGGTATAACAATGAATTAGGATTAGAAAACGTTACCTATGATCCNCCGTTTTTGATAATAATACAAAAGAAAACAACGGGAAATAATGGTATAAAGGTGGATTAGGATTAGAAAATGTTACCTATGATCCTTCTCTTCAAAACCCATTGAAAATTGCCAAACTTTGAGCCCTCACATAATTTTTGGAATTATGAACCAAACTCTCGGACTCTCGGATACCCAGGAAATCCGCACCTGCGGACTCGATCACCGCACCTGCGGAAGAAGCATCGCATGTGCGAAATTCACTAAAGATGCATTGGGGCCGCACCTGCGGTCGTTTGGCCGCGCCTGCGGTCCTGCACCTGCGGAACCCAGGTCGCACCTGCGACCACTGGTCAATCACCCCCTATTGCACCTGCGATCAAGGCCACCGCGCCTGCAAGGACGCACTTGTGGAAAAAACCTTCATAGGTGCGAAGACGCCAGAAGGTGTCTGGTTCAGCAGCAACAACTCCAAAACAACCCCGAGGCCCCCGGGACCTCAACCAAAATCACCAACCAACCCTAGCACCTTATTTGAACTAGGTCGAGCCTTAAAAACATGTCTCTTAACATCAAAACATCGATTATGCATAGGTTCAAGCCTAGAAACTTAAGAAAATTCCGAATTCACATCCGACGCCGAAACACGTGTAAACTCATCTGAATGGCCTCAAATTTTGCACACACATCCCAAATGACATGACAGAACTACTTCAACTTCCGGACTTCCATTCCGACCCTCGGATCAAAAATTCACTATCGGACCGGAAACTCCAAAAATTCAAACTTCGGCATTTCAAGCCTAAATGAGCTACGGACTTCCAAAATACATTCCGAACATGCTCCCAACCCCGAAATCACCTAATGGAGCTAAATGAACCATCGGATTTCCATTCCGAGACCGTCTTCACACTGCTCCGACTACGGGCAATTTTCCAACACTTAAGCTCTCCTTTAGGGACTAAAAATCCCAAAACTCTCCGAAACTTAAAATCGAACGTCCCGGCAATTCAATTAAGGATAAATAGATTTGGGGACAATAGTTAACAGGGGATCGGGGCGTAAATTCTTAAGACGACCGACCGGGTCGTCACAGAGACGCATTCCAGTAAGACTTGATAAGAAAGTGATCATACAACCCATTAATTAAAGTTAATAAAAATGGAAATTTTAAACATCCCATAAGAGATTGCAAATATTTCTAGCCATTTTCTAAAGAAAATTTTATAAAAGTCTTAAAATTATATGTAAAAATTATATATTTATATGTTGGTTTGGTACAGATTTTTTTACTCAATAACAAATCAAACCAAATCTAATCGGATTTTTTAATTGGTTTGGTGCGGTCACCTCTAATTTGTTATACACAAAAATAAAGACAAAATGGCCTCCGAGCAACTTAGACTTGTACCCATTTTTCAACCCGGTAAAAGAACTTACGTGTTTCCCATTTGAACAGCGGAACTTGACAAAAATATAAAAAATAAGCACCTCAAACTGATCGTGTGACTCAATCGCTTATTCTTTTCCAAGGGAATGTCCTTCAAACATTGTTCCTTTGCTAAAATCTACTGGAATCCCATCCCGTAGTTCCGAATTTATCACACAATACAGAGGATCTCCCGGAATACGTCTGTAGTCCCAAAAAAATATGCAGTGCTGGAGGATCTCCCAGAATACGTCCATAGTCCCAAAGTATATATGCAGTGCTGGGGGATCCCCCGGAATATGTTGTAGTCCCAAAGTAAATATGCGGTATGGGGGGGAGATCTCCCAGAATACGTCTGTAGTCCCCAATTTAAATATGCAGTACATGGGGGGATTTCTCAGAATACAACTGTAGTCCCTAATTTAAATATACAGTACAGGGGGGGATCTCCCATAATAGGTCTGTAATCCCCAATTTAAATATGCAGTGCAACAAACAAAGACAACAATTATAGCACGACAGAAAACTCGTACATCACCACATAAAATACAAAGCAACCATGACAATGACACAAAGTACGACGAATAAATCAATACAAGCACTTCAATTCACAAAGAAACAGTAGAACATCATTCACAAGGAATAATCACGGTAAAGAATACTAAGTGCAAAGAGAACAACTTGACTAGGGAAAAACAAGACAAGGAACGAATCCACAAATTCAAGTCAACAATAAGAAGACAACACAAGTCAAATAATTTCAAGTAAGGACAAGTCGACTAAGATATAAGTTATCTAAACCCCTTATGAGGTTGAGCAATTATGAGGGATATTCAACAATTCAATTAATTATAGGCAGTTTATAAAAATATAGCATGATGATAGAGAGGTAAAACCTTTGGTTAAGTCAAATCAGAGTCAAGTAGGCGGTAAGAGTGGATCCTAAAGCAATTAGCTCTAATCAAAGCATGTCGAGGGGAAACTAGCAAATAAGAACTCAAGCGTATCAAGAACAACTTCATACAAGGTGAATATAAGGACCTAAGAACCCTAAAAGGTCAAACTTATACAAATAAGTCCGAGCACACACTCGTCACCTCGCGTACACGGACTACAATCAACATAGAAAACTCCAATCCTAAGGGGTATTTCCTCCACACAAGGTTAGGCAAGATAGTTACCTCAAGGAAGACAACTCGGTACTCTAAATTGGACTTCTCGGCGAAAAGTCCTCCGGATGGCTCAAAACCAACTAGAATAACTTCAAAACACACATAAAACTTATAAGGAACTATTCCAGATAATAAAGCTTCAATCTTATACAAATTCTAAAAATCGCTTCAAAAGTCGACCCCCAGGCCAGCACCTCGGAACCCGAAAAATTTTAAAAAATCCGAATACTCATTCCAATATGAGTTCGAACATACAAAAATTACCAATTTTCGATACCATTTCGTCCCTCAAAATCATGGTTTTTCATTTTAGAAATTTTCTTCAAAAAAACCAACATTTTCTCTAACCAAAAACACAATTTAAATGATAAAAAAACATAGACTAAATCATGGAATATGTTAGATTCTAGGTGAAGAACACTTACCCAATCGATTTATGTGGAAAACCCTCAAAGAATCGCTCAAAACTGAGCTCCACAAGTCAAGATATGAATACAATGGTCTAACTCTCGATTTTGGAATATATTCCGTCTGCCCAGGAATTTGTGCATGCCAAAAAAATAAGCTACGCGGTTGCGGAAGGGCGTATGCGATCGCGTATAAGGGGGTAGACAGTGTTATGTGATCGCGTGAGGAGACACGCGAACTCGTTGAAAAAAAAGCAGTGCCTTACGTGAACGCGTGGTACTTGATGCGAACGCGGAGAAGAAATAACCAACAACCCCTAATTTCTACTATGCGAACGCGGGGGAGGGGATGCGAACGAGAAGAATAAAAATGCAAGGCTTCACGAACGCGAAGTGCTTAACACGAATGTGAAGAAGGATTTCGAAGTAGTCGGAAAATACACATCGCGAACGCGAAAGGCTGTTCGCGATCGCGAAGGAGAACACCAGAAGCAGAAAAACAACAGTTCAAAAATAGGAGGAATTGACCTGTAGCCCTCCCGGAACACACCCGAGGCCCCCGGGACCTCGTCTAAACATACAAACAAGTCATATAACCTAACACGGACTCGCTCGAGGTCTCAAATCACATCAAGACACGACGAAACTACGAATCACACCAATAATCGAACTTAGGAACTTTCAAATTTTCAAACTTCTAAACTCGTGCCGAAACCTATCAATTCAACCCGGAATGACGCCAAATTTTGCAGGCAAGTCCCAATTCACATAATGGAGCTTCTCCAACTCTCGAAATCGCATCCCGACCCCGATATTCCAAAAAGTCGACTGTGGTCAAACTACTCCATTTTCCAAAGTTCAAATTTTCCAACTTTCGCCGAATTGCCTCAAATTATTTCATGGACCCCCAGGTCTAAATCCGGACGCACGCCTACGCTCAAAATCACCATACGAAGATGTTGACATTATCCAAAACTTATTCTGGAGTTGCTTACATAAAAAATCAAAATTCCGATCAAATTCCACCGCTTAAGCTTCCGAAACTAAAATCCTTCTTCCAATTCGACTTCGAATCATCCGGTAATTGAATCCAACCATGCGCGCAAGTTGATATACATAATGTGAAACTGTTCAAGACCTTGTGCCACCGAACAGAGCTTAAATTCTCAAAACGACCGGTCGGGCCATTACATGAAGATCTAAAAATGGATCATCCCATGTGTGTCACTACTGTAATAAAAGTGGACATAAGTATTCTTTTTGTCGATTTCATAAATCAAATGTTTCAGGGTGGATTTGAAAACCCAAAAACAATCCTGATCTTAGTAGAACTAACCAACAAGGGACCAAGTAAGCTTGGGTATCTAAAAGAAAGTGATAATTCTGTTTTGCAGGAACACCACAGGAAGAGCGGCAAAGGAAAATTGTACTTAGATAGTGCGGGTTCCAGTCACATGACAGGTGACAAAAACATGTTCAAAGAAGTTACATAAATAGATGAAGTGTTAAATTTGGCGATGACTCAAAAGGAAAGATAGTTGGTATAGGAACGGTTCCATTCAATAACAATTGTGATATTACTGAAGTATATCTTGTAGATGGACTTTAACTACAATCTCCTGAGTATAAGACAACTATATGATTCAAGGTACAGAGTTAAATTCAAGAAAACGAGTTGTGCTACTGAAGATGAGACAGGTAAAATAATCCTCCCAAGAAAAAGGTATGGAAATGTTTATATTCTTGACGGTTTTGAAAATCTAGATAGACATATCTGCTTAGCCTCTATATATGATGATCCATGATTATGACATAAGAAACTTGGTCATGCAAGCATGCATCTTATTGTAAAATTCTCCAAGCATGATTTAGTTATTGGTCTCCCTAAACTCAATTTTTCTAAATATCATGTATGTGATGCAGGATTGGTAAACAAACCAGAAACTCCTTAAAAAACAAAGACATTGTGTCTACCTCAAAGCCTTTACAGTTGCTTAATGTGGATTTATTTGGATCCACCAGAACTACTAGCATAGGAGGAAAACGATATGTTTTTGTTATTGTTGATGACTACTCACGTTTTATATGGGTGATTTTTCTATCTCACAAAAATGAAGCCTTGAAAAACTTTGAGATTTTCTGTAAGATAGTTGAAAGAGAAAAAGGGTATTTTATATATTTTTTTAAAAAGATATTTAGATCTATAAGAATGTTTGTTTTCTCTTTCGTATTCAATTTACATATTTTTTGCTTTTAAATATTATAAAATTTTATTTTAATTTTCATGATCTTTTATTTTTCAGTTTTATCTATCCTAACAGAATTCGTAGGTTTTAATTCCCCTACCTCACTGCCCCATCCCCGTAATAGATAATTGGCATGTGCCTACCCCACCTTTTACAAATTACAATACTGATGGGTTGCCCTTCTTTGATTTTGTATAAGCAAAAAGGACAGAGAGTAATTAAAAGAAGGCATACATGCCGTCAAGCAATGGTCTCTACTAGGGTACATAGTTCGGGTAGGTTCAGAATTTTTAATTACCAAACTAAATTAATGATATCGGGTTTTTAAATTTATAAACCAAATCAATCAATAAAGTTAGATTTTTCAATCTCTACTTTTCTCGGGTTTTCGTATTTTCCCTCGTAAAGTCTTCATAGAACAAAATATGTAATTTGTGATTCAAATATTTCTTTAGTTCTATTAGGATACAACTAAATAATATATTTTTCAAGAAAATAATACAGTAATATGAGACGAGTCATAGCATTATACTAAAATATTCAATAACAAAGATATATCATAAAATCACTTAAAGAAAATATTACTAATTAATACATCATAATAAAAATTAACATAATCTAAAAATAATGTATTGATCATGCTAAAATAAATATAGCAAATAAGTATTATTAATTACACAACTAAGCATTAAAAAAATCCCACTGCTTTCCCCCTTTTAAAATTCTTACCGAAACCTTATCTGGATTGGACTTGTAAAATACAATATAATAACCTTTTCATGAGTTATGCAGTGGTAAAGTGAATTTGCAACTCTCTTGCAGTAGCATGGAGGAAACGTTAAGAACAGAGACCGTTTTAATGGAGGTAAAAACAAAACAGACCTCTAGCTCTCGCTCATGCAAAACACTTGTTTTTTGTTTTTTTTTGGTTGTCAATTTAGAGTTTTTCCCCATCGTCTTGTCTGCTTCAAACCTGTCAATTTACCCCCTTTTGTATAAATCGACTATGTTAATGGAGTGCTGAAATCGACACCGTAATTCTATAGCTATTCTGTAGAATCCAGCAAATTAATTGGACTTCAATTAGTAATTTTAGCAAATTCTTGGTATTCTATGAGTTACAACCTTTTGTTTTAAAAATTGCAATGTTGGGCCGCCTTTCATCATCTAGTACAAAGTAGAACTGGTTTTGCTTGAGATTTGTCAGAATTGCCCCGAGCACCCCTTGGTCCCTATTAATGAGGATTCTGTTGAATTTTGCAGACTAAGGGAGAAGTCAATGATATGATGAGTGAACTTCCGAATTGCCTGCTAGCATTCATCCTCTCTCTGTTAAGCCTAAAAGATGCAGTCAAGACGAGCGTATTGTCCCGTAGATGGAGGCATCTTTTCATGCTGATCCCCGACCTAGTAGTTGATAGTTCCAATATCTTTAGTGATGATGAAGACCATAGGAGATTTACTCTTTCAAGTTATGCGGCTTTTGAGAAGGAAAGGCGTGAGTTTGTTATGCGTGTGGATAAGTTCATGATGCAGCAGCTACTGCGTAAAAGGCATATACGTTCCCTGACGGTGGGTTTCTTCATGGATACTGAATATTCATCTCATCTAGATTCTTGGTTGAAAGTTGCAATTGCATCTGGACTGACCAAACTTGAACTCTTCCTCTCATTGGAGCAGAATTTCTTGACTCCATTTATAGTTAATAAGCATCGCCTATACAATTTCCCCTACTGGCTCTTTTCAGAATCAAATACATCAATCTTGAGCCATTTGCGGCTAGAAAACTGTGTTTTGAGGACTCCAGGCGACTTCAAGGGCTTCAGAAATTTGAGAACTCTTGAACTGAAGGATGTGATTTTGGCTGAGGACTTTGCCACAGAAATTCTCCCTAGTTGTTTGTTACTTGAACAATTGACCTTTCTTTGGTGCAAGTTAAAATCAGCCTTATGCTTTGATCATCCATCTCTGTCACTGAAGCATCTGAAGGTGCTTCATTGTTGTCCCGAGACAATTATTAAAATATCTTCCATGACCCTCACAACCTTTGAGTATGATTATATGATGAAGATCGCATATCTATATGCTCCCCAGTTGAAAGAAATTTGTTCAACAAATACACGGGGTCCTCTTTCATTTGCCCATTTCTCTAGACTTCCTCAACTTGAAATCTTACTTCTGTACGTGGATTATCTCCAAGTAAGTGTCGATCATTTAATTTGCCATTTCAAGAATGATTGTTTCGTTGTTGCTTATGTTTTCATTCAACTCAGATACAAAACATTCCAACAAGTCTTGACACTATGGCCAGTCTTAAGAAACTGAGTTTGTTTCTGGTGTCTGCTGATGATGATTTTGACCTTTCGTGGGTTATAACTGTCTTGAAAGCTGTACCCCTTCTTCAGAAGCTTGTGTTAACTGTAAGTCATCCTTTCCTGTGAAACTTACTACCATTGATTTTGATTCATGATATTCTTCCTACGACTGGAAAATCACTCGTAAGAAAAAAAGTTATAAGCAAGGCGTACCCCTGAACATTTACATAAAATTGGATGGTCTACCCTCTGTTGTTCAGTTTACCTTCTTGTAATTTTTCAGACACTAATATGCAACAAGAGAAAGACAAGGTGGTAATATTAAAATTCAATATAAGCGGTGGTGTTCTTTTCTCCTCTTTGACTTTTATATATATATATGATAGTTTTGCAGCTCTATTGTTTTTATAGTTCAATGTGCTTTAATGCTATGACTGTGCTTGCATGAGCCGAGAGTCTCTTGGAAATAACATATCTACTTGCATAAGATAGGGATTAGGTCTGCATACGTATTATCTTTCTCAGACCCACACGTGAAAATATAACGTCGTTGTCCAGAAAAAGTACAACCCATCAAATACTTGACTGTCTGACAAATTCACAAATTTTATCCCATCCCCTCATCTGTGTCACGTGTTGTTTGGAGTCCACCCCTGAGCTTGACTCTACCGTATGAAGTTCATACATATACATTGGCCGTCTCTGGCTAATTAGTGATGTATGTTCGTCTTTGCCCACTTGACCCAACCACTAATCCCTGCAAGCTTGTCTTTTTATCCATTTAGGGATTGTTTGGTAAGGTGTATAAGAATATGCGGAATAAAGTGTATTAGTAATTTATGGATTATTAATGCAAGTATTAATGATACAAATATTATTTCTTATCTACTGTTTGGTGAGATATATTAAAATTATAATGTATTGCATAATTTTTAAGAAAAATAGTTGCTTACAAAAATGCCCTCCATATTCTCTAGCTTTAAGAGACTTTTAAGGACAATTTTATCTTTAACCATGCTAATGCATGCATTAAAGTCTTAGTATTACTAATGCCATGATTTTTTATGCATAGGATAATGTCAAGTATGATGTATAACTAATACAAGTACTAGTTATACACAAGTTGAAAAAGTATATCAAACAAGGTATTAGTAATGCGTAGAACTAATACTTGCATTATTTTTTCTAATACCTCCTACCAAACGACCTCTTACGTATTAGTCGCCCAGAAAATTATCATGGTGAGTCTGTTTTTTTCCACTTTACCTTGCTAGTGTTACTCAAAATTACCTTCCCAAATTTGTTTCGTAATCTTTGTGCAGTACTCTGTCCATTGTGGTCCACAGAAAACTAAATAAGGAGAATGGCGTCTCGCTTCGGGAATACCATTATTTTGTCTCGCAAGATATATCATTTTCTATTAGTTATATCATGGGATTAATTCTTGAAATTCTAAGCATGCGTGATTTCTAAGACGGGTGAACATGTTGATTGATGTGAACTGTAAAGTGTTCAACTCCCATTGATTTTCTTGCAGTTACACGGAGGTGAAAGGAATGCAGATCAAAAGGAGATAGGAAAATTAGAGGGAGTCAATCATGATGAACTAAAAGAGTTTGAGATGCATGGATGTGTTGGTAATTGGTACGAAATGGAGCTTCAATTGTTTGTACTGAGTAGGGCAAGCAGATTGAAACGGTTAATTATTAGTCCTTCAACAAGCATGTATGCTGGGAATGGAAGATGGGTCGATATTTATGAGGGAGCTCGCTGCTGGAATCCATCTTGCTTAGAAATGGTAAGGAATCAACTTGAGGGTCAAGTTCCCCATGGGGTTCAGTTGGTGTTTCTCTAATCAGCCTTCACTTGGAAGATGCTATAAGCCTTTTAAGAATGGAGATGAGTGTTTGTTGTCAGTCCTAATACATCTATTTCTTCCTAGTACCCTTTATTTCAAGATTCATTGGATTTTTATGTAAATTATTAGTGGTTGTTTTTCTTAAGTACAGGCTATTTTTTAACCTAACTTGTGACCTAATCAGGCGAGAGTGTATTAGCATCTTGTCCAGTTATTCTTCGCTCGTTGTCTATCACAATTTCTCTCCTCCCGCTTAGTATATATACCAAGTGGTAGTATCAGATTACTATTTATTTTTGGCAAAATGGTCTCCGCACCACTTAAACTTGCACTCGTTTTTCTATTTGGCAAAGAAACTTATGTGTTTCCCATTTGAACACTTCCACTCATTCATTTGCATAATTTTAAACCCTTCTAAACATTGACGATGATTACGTGGCAGCAGTGCGTGTATACGACGAATATGAGAAAAAAACTCCTCAAATTACAAATAATAAATAATAAAATGAACTAAAAGCAAAAAATAAAATTTAAAAAGTTAAAGGATAAAGCCCCCCTCTCCGTCGTCATTTGCCCCTCATTCCTTCATCATCTTCTCCCTCCTTTCTCAGCCTTCATCTCCCTCTCATTCCTTCATCTTCTCCAAAATTTCCTATATCACTTTCCTCCTATTCAAACACCACATTCAAAATCACCATCATCGCTTCTTAATTTTCAATTATTGGCATCTAGAGCACACTTTGTCTATAAGAAACAGATCGCCATGGTAGACAGGCGGAATACGGACGCCGACGAATAATATATTAAGGAAAGAAGTATGGGGGTCGGTCAGAATAGCCATGTTGGGGACCTTTTTTTATGGGTAGAGAAGGTTTGAAATTTGTCCAATCGCAGAAATCACTCCGACGAGCTTGTTAGTGCCGGTAAAACTTCGAAACACAATCTACGGTCGCATATGCGACCGCATAATGCTTCTGTTGTCCGCAAAATGGCCATCCGGAATTGGACAGTTCTGCCCTACTGTGCAGCCATTATGCGGTTCGCAGACCTGTTCTACGGTCGCATAATGCACCGGCGAACCTCCCTCTGAAAAATTTTCATGCTTGTTCCGCGGTCAATGTGCGGCCCGCGAAACGGTTTTGTGATCGCATAGGTCATCGCACGATATCTTCCAAACTTGCCCAGTTTTCTGCTTCACTCTGCGTCTATTCAGTGGCCCGCAAAGTAATTCTGCTCAGTTTTCTATACATTTGCCAGTACATAAGCCTACCTCGGCACCACGAGATCCCGGATTTTAGGCAAAATTTTATGAGGCCTTACATGTTTGTTCATCATATTGCATGGTTCGCCTGGGTGGTATTCTACTTCTTCTTATGTTCTGTATCTCCTTATTAAACAATCCATGTTCCTTGATACTATGACAATCTCATCTTTAAGAGCTTCAGGGTCATCATCAATATCATTTTCTGTCCTTTCAGTTGTAGCTTTGAAGGCGATTATTTTCTTCTTTTCTCCCTGGCTTGTTTTCTTGAGGTGAGTTTTCTCGAAGGCAATGAGATCTCCTCGAAGCTCATCATATGAAAGTTTGATTAGATCCTGTGATTCGAGTGCAACTACTTTTGTCTGCCAAGTGGTAGGTAGGCTCCTCAGAATTTTCCGAACTTGATCACCACTTGAGTATGGTTTACCAAAAGTTTTTAGATCGCAAATGATTTTGTTGAATCTTGCAAACATTTTTTCAATGGATTCTCCTTCTTTCATCTGAAAGAGTTCATAGTCATGAACCAACATGTTGAATAAAATTTCTTTCACTTTGCTGGTTCCTTCATTAGTAACTTCCAGTTTATCCCACATTTATTTGGTTGTATCACAACTTGAAATTTTTTCATATTCCTCTCCACTTATAGCATTATAGAGTAAGTATATTGCTTTAGCATTGACTTGAACAACTGCCATTTTCTCGTCTGTGTACTCATCTATTTCTTCTGGATCAGTAGGTGGTTGAGCAGTTGCTGGTAGTGGATACTTTCCCTTTTTGATAACTCGTCATACTTTGACATCATAGTAATTTGTATATATTTCCATACACACTTTTCAGTGAGAAAAGTGTTGTCCATTGAAATATGGTGGCCTAACTTGCAATGTCCCTTCTTGAAAAAGTGCTCCAACAATAACTTGTCTTTCCATGATCTTTTCTCACAAGCTATTAAGCAAAAAGTGTGAGACTAGCTCTGATACCAATTGAGAGTACAAGAAGGGGGGATGGTGAATTGCTGATTTAAAAAACATATTATAAGTAGTTGACTAGTTTACCAATTAGTCGACTAGAAATAAGAGTAGGATAATAGTAAATGCTGAAAATAAAGACACCAGAATTTTATACTGGTTCGGATTCAATGTGAATCCTAGTCCAATCCCCTTTGGTTGCAATGGTGTACTCTTTCAGTGATCGAAATTTCTTCAGTACAGAATGGTTGATGTTGCTTTACACCAACAACTTAATCCCTATGTCTCTTTTATTTTCTTGATACAATGTCTCACCAGTGTTTTATCTCTTTTTCTTCTCTCACGAATTACACACCAGATCTATAAGAACTATAATTCTTGTTTGGAGTAGAAAAAAAGGAGTGAAAATGGTTCGTTCAAAGTATGTCCTCTTTGAGTCCGGAACGTATGTATATCTACATTCCATGAGGCCTTCTTGACTTTGAATGACGAGAATCTTGAGATATTGCAAACCCAAGGGAGTTGATCCTCGAAAGGAACCATAGATTGATTCTTTCCAAGAATAAGGTCAAGTTTCCATTGATATTCCTTGATTTATGATCTTGACGAGCTTTTCATCCGCTAGGCATATCCTTTTGTTACTTGAAGCATATTCGACGGTTCCCTCGATTTATGGCTTTATTGGTTTTCAATGCATCCATTTGCGATTTCTTTTCCCTTTGATTCGGTACTTTCTAGTTATAGCTTATGTCAATCACTAATTGATTTTTCTTGCCGGATCTCCACTGCTTCTTCCTTTTTCATCGCTAATCATTGATTCTTTTCTTTGCATTGCTTTTAGAGCCCCCGTTAATAGATTATTTCCTTAATCTATTTGCTTCTTGAATCCTTTAATTTATTCCTTGTGATCCTGCACCAAATGTAGTGTATTATTTTTCATCATTGAAAACTTATAATTAACAACTGCAACTGAAAATACTTCTACAGGTTCAGTCAATCTGCAGTATGTACACCAACATGAACGTTGGATGAATAATAGGGTAGAAGTTCTTAAAGTGATAAATCATCATTTTCTACATAACTATGAGTTAGAATTGTCGGTGTCATCAGCCGCTATTGACTCATCCTATTAGGCGAAAAGATCCAGCCATGGCTATACCGGAGAAGATTTGAGGGCCATATTTTTGTTCATCTCTATTTTTAGTTTTATTAAAATATATACAATACTTTACTTGGTTGGAAAAATCCATCTCCTGCGAGCTTTCTTCTCTTCTTTGTTTTTTTAGTCACACGCAATGATACATATACGTTCTATTCTGTACAAATACATTGTATTTTATATAAATATATTATTTTTTTGCATGTATTTATGTATTCCGAAGGTTTATATTTTTTTAATACAAAAGAATATCACTATTTTTTTGTGATTTTTTGTTGTTTGAATACGGTGAATTGAATACAATGTATAATAGTGAATAATGAATATATATGAATTGAATACAAGGTATACAGTCGAATTGAATAGAACAGTATACACCTTTATTCTTGATTACATCATTGTATTTATAAATACAGTCACGCGAATACACGGAATACATCACAGTAGCAGCGTAATGTTATGTATAATTGATTTTGTTGAGTTAAATTAGGAGTGATACACGCTAATTGATCCTCTTTCCGTTATTAAACAGCTGGACTAACCTATTTTTTGGTGAATTTCGCTACTATATTCATGAATACAGGAATGCAAATATAGTCGCACAACTGGATTCCCCTATTACTGTATTCATCAATATAGCAGCGCGAATACAATCGCGTAGCAGCTAAATTTATGTGGAATGGATTTCGTTGCATTAAATTAGGTGTGATATACGCTAATTGATTTTTTTTCCATTATTAAACAGCTAGACTCCCCTATTATTTAGGCAAATTCCGCTATTGTATTCATAAATACACTAGCACGAATACAACGAATACAGTCGCACAACTGGATTCCCCTATTTTTAGGTGAATTTTGCTACTGTATTCAAGAATACAGTAGCACGAATACAGCGAATACAGTCGCGCAACAACTAAATAATAGCTATAGGGAGTAATTATGTATATGGTAGCTATAGGAAGTTAATATTCACTAAACAATAGTGGTTTCTGAAAATTCTTCGATAATACAACGTCTAGGAAATTGCCCAAAACCTGTTGTAAGATTGTCTAGGAACATCTATTTAGATAGTCTGAATACAAAAATCAAGGGACGCTGTCCGAAATAAAAGACATAAGAATTTGAATATGCCACCCACGAGAGAAGTGTAGCCTGTTTAGCCAAGCTGCAAAAATCAGTTTATTTTGATAAGTATTTTTTCTCAAAAGTACTTGTTGTGAGAAGTAGTTTGAGTTTGGCTAATTAATTTGAAAAACACTTCTGAGCAGCAATTAGCGTTTGGCCAAGCTTTTAAAAACTACTTCTAAGTGTATTTTTTCCAAAAGTGTTTTTCATAAAAGTGTTTTTGGAGAGAAGCTACTTTTTTCTGTTTCTCCAAAATTGTTTCTGCTTCTCCTCAAAAATACTTTGTTTTTTCTTCAAAAAGCTTGGCCAAACACTTCAACTTTGAAAAATAATCATTTTTTTGAAAAAAAAAGTGTTTCTAGGATTGAAGAAACTTGGCCAAAAAAGGCTAGTGGTTGGTTCACCTCAACTAAACTAGAATACCAGCACGAACTACTAGATCAAAGATGTCACGTGGTAGCACTATTAGTAGAACATGCATGGAACAGGAAAGTAACTTTGATGAGCCGCAAGTCGCAGTGAGATATTCGACCCGCTCCTACGTCTTACTCGCGGAGCCAGTCTTTCAAAAATAATGTATGAAAGGAATACTAATAATATATAGCATACATTAATGTAAAGCATGCAAGATTTTTAGCAGACGGGCAATAAGGCAAACCATTTCTAATACCAAACCATGGCCCTCGTGGACTATAACCACTAGGACTAACAATACGACCATAGATACTCACAGTTAAAACTGCTAGACCTAATTCAGTAGCAAGCCCTCACAAATAAGACTGCAAGACCTCACTCAATATCAATGATCCCTTCCGGAAACTGGGGATCCGCTGCAGATACTAGGATATGTTAGACCTAGCAGTCTAACATCGATAATCAACTCTCACAACTAGCATGTGCAATAAGCATTATAAGATTTAGCATCAACATGTGAATATCATAAGCAACTTGCTTAGCAATGCATATAACAAAACCATACCAAGTAACCCTAGCATGATCCATGTCCATACAACTCTAAGATCTCATGCTCACTTTACAGAAAACAGTATTAAATCATGCTTAAAGTCTTAACAATATCGAGAGTATTAACATAAATTTTTGAGCTGAATATGTCATAATAACCTCGCACACACGCTCGTCCCACAACATACTAGGTAGTTCGAAATACAGTAATCTAAGTTTCAAGTCATGCTTTTGAAAAAACAAACAATTCAAAAGTTGAAGTCTCACTCATCTCGAGGCGGTGAGATTCCCCAACCTACAATGTCTAATTTTCTACCCAAACGGCCTCAAATGGCTTCAATCTACCGAAAATATTCCGATTACTCATTAAATCTTGACTATGAACACCCAGTAGTATCCTGAACAAGCAGTATTACCATCTCTAGATCTTGGGAAACATTTTCAAATTGATCACTCAAGAAGCAAAAATATAACTAGAAAAACAATTTTTTTTCATAAGCTCTTGTCCAACAAATGGTATGATATCATCAATTTAAGCTCAATTTTAGAAAGAACAAGTTTTATCATAGTACATGCATCTTCCAAAAAATTATGAGGGGCGTCCTGCTTTCACATAACATAGACTATTTCAAAACTTGTGCAAGTAACAATACCATTCACTTACAGAACTTGTAACATGATATATTCTTTAGTTATCATAAGGAACAAAATTAAGCTAGAAAAATTATGTTAACAAGAGGAAGACAAATCACCACCACCACCCTCCCAAATAGAATAATAAAGCATTGTACATAACATACCATCACAAAATGATTCAGAAGGACTTATTTCAAATGTTTATATATTCAATCATGTAAGAAAATGTTTGTACTTACAATTCTCACACAAAATATATAGAAATTCAAAGTGAGGATGGAGTATGACACTAGTCAACATGGTTGAGAAAATAATATGAGACTCAATGATCCACTACTTACTTTGCTCGAGTAACTTAAAAGAATTAAAAGCCTTCTATTGAATGTTGATCTTTATATTTGAAGACATAATGATGTATCAAGTAGTGATATGATCCAACTCCAAAGCGGTAAAAGCAACATATTTTAAGAAAAGAAAGAAAATTCTGTGACTTCTCCAAAACTATGAAGCATAGAGACGAAAGAGTACAATAAACTACGAGGGGAAAGATATGAGCACAATAAGTTAAGTCCATTCCACATTCCAGTAGGTACGCACCATGGAATTGAATTTCAATCAAAGAGAGACATAGCTTACGTTGGATGTCATTACATTAATTGTGGCAAACCAATATGGTTCCATGTGATACAAGCTTCTTCATGGATCTCTAGATCTAGCACAAGAAACTTACATATGACTGTTGACAACGTAAATCAAACTACTAATACCTGTACATTATCCAATGAACAAGAAAATCCATCTAAATATTTAGCAGTTATATCAATAATCTCAGCTCTGTAATTTGCAATAGTTAGGATTCAGGAACTTATGAATTTAACCTGCAATGATTGAAAAGTAACTTGATATTGAAAAGATTTGAAGTTAATATGAGATAGAAGTACCCGTCAAAGTAGCGTTTGTGTGCTAAGCATACAATTTGCACAACACACATGCCCTGAAAGTACCTCTAAATCGCAGTCGACATCATAGACTCTGACTAAAGCTTCAGTGGCTAAGAGCCATCTCAATTACAACCACTGTCAGTGATTGAATGGAATCAAAATTGTGATGAACGAGATAATCCAAACCAGTGTTGCCAAAGACGAAAACGTAAAAAAAAGCTCTAAGATCCGTTGGGGCTTTAAGCGCAAATAAAGCGTAGGCTTTATTGAAGAAAGGCATAAATGGAGAAAAATTACAATTATATATATAGTCCAAGACTAATATCTATAAGCATGAATACCAAATATATGAACAAGAAAATTGAAGAAAATTTATGATAAAATGAAATATTAATTGTTTAGTATCGCCTCTTTAAAATTATGATCATTGGCAAGGAAAAGTATGTCTTAGAATCTTGATGACAACACTGAAGCGCCCGCTAAGAGAGGCGAAGTGCTAAACATATTATGAACTTCGCTGCAAGGTTTAAGCACACCTTTAATAATACTTATCCAAACAGGCGAAAGTGAAAGAGAAGACACGTAGCAGCTGCACTAGAAACTACTTAAGATAACATAAAAGCTTTTGTTATATCATATATGTTGAGTGTTGTCATTTGCCACATTTAGAGGTTGTCATTTGCTACAGATCTGGTGCTGTATACTAGTAGCATGAAATTCATGTAAGGGTGGCAACAACACTTTGCACATGAATTAAGAAACCAAGAAGCCAGAAAAGTAGTATTTAAATCCAAAAAAAAGGTACTATAAGATATCTAAATCTACGATAGATTTCCTGTGCACAATCTTTTTATTCTTTGCAACGAAACAATGTTGGTCATTGATTCACCAAGCAAAAAATAAGATGCCAAATACCCAAAAAGGAGAACCACAACTTCAGAAATTCAAATTAATGCAACTCGCCTATTCTGTTTAAGCTACATTTTGTGATTCTCTAGTTCATTTCTCCATGAATTTTGATTTATTCTTTTCTTGAATATTCTATAGAAGATGTTCTACGCAAGTTCAATGAATCATACATGATCTAAATGTAACTAAATTAGTAATTCTTAACTTTTACACAAACTGAAGTATCTTTTTCTAGCAGGAGCTACATACATATAGATTCTCTCAACAGTAAATCACAACGTGCAGTTAACATTCAGCAACTGTAACAAATATGAAAGTATCATTGTCTATAACGATCAATCGAACTAAAAACAATCTTAATATTAAGCAAAACTCACAAGTGCATACCTTACTCCCAGTCGAAATATACTTTGCTAGCTAGTGGAAGATACTTCATATAAAGCTAAGCAACAAAGTCGATGTAAAGAATTTTTTTTCCTAACATCCTGATTGTTGGCCCAAGTGAAAGATAGTTTTGAAGATTGACAAAGGAACTCATGCATGAACCATGCCCATCCCTGGTGTACATCGACACAGGCAGATTCAAGCATGTGGGATGCACATGAAGGAGATAAACTTAAGTTGGCATAATTAATATCACCTGATAAAAAATATTGCATAATTGATAAGGAGAATGACTCTTTACTAAAAGAGAACATTATCCAATATAAGGAAGGAGTTAGGAGTTGAGATAATTAGAACTCTTCCACCAAGGAAGAGTAACATTAGAACGCTAGTTATTTCTTCATCTACTAACTCTATATATTACAGGATGTTCACATTTTACAGGTATGCACAAACGCAGAAGTTAAACAGGATTTGACAGCAAAATAGCAACGCATTTTGCAAGCAATTCGTGTGAGATTCAAGTGTGCAAACCTGAAGCTACATGAACCAGATAGAAGAACCAGTTCCAAGTGTCTGTCTTTTATTCTAGTTCAATTGTAGTAGGTGGTTTTAAATTGTACCTTTCTTTATTAGAGGCAATTGTAATAGGTACTCAGTGTATTCAAGTTAGAGTTAACTTGGAGTTGTCGCAACGGTTAGAGGATGTTTGCTACAAGGGATTAGAGTTAGTCCTAGGTTTACAAAAGTATTTTGTAAATGCAATTTTTGGCTCAGTGATGTAGTGAAGAGTTTGGAAAAATCCTACTGGGAAGTAGGTTGTGATTTTTTCACCTTTTGAGCCAGGTGTTTTCCACGTAAAATACTTGTGTTTTTTACTTTCTGCATTTACTATTTAAGGAATAGTAGGTTAAGGAACACTTAGAAGAACCAGGTCCTTCCATAATCAGTATAAGCAAAAAATTATTCACCACACAAATCACCTCCCCCCCCCCTGTGTGGTATTGAAGTATAAAACATCAAATGGTATCAAAGTGGGTTATCCTTGAAGAGGCTAACATCTTAGGAGAAGATCAAGATGTGCGCACCACCTGGAAATTGGAAAGGACAATCAACTGCTAGGCCACTATTCTTCAATGGCCAGTACTACTCCTGGTGGAAAAACAGAATGAGAGATCACATCATAGGAGAAGATTATGAGCTATTGGACATTGTCACTGATGGTCCCCTAGCTACCATGAAGAAGAATGCTAAAGGAGTACAGTAGAATTCAAAGTTGTACTACTGCTAAGGAAATTTGGGACACCTTGCAAGTGGCTCATGAAGGAACACCTCAAGTGAAGAGGTCCAGAGGAACTCTACTATATTCTCAATATGAAAATTTCACTATGAACGAATGGGAAACCATCCAAGATATGTATACAAGGTTCACTACACTAACAAATGAACTTAAGTCTCTTGTAAGGATTCTTCTTGAAGAAGACAAAGTTGAGAAGATTCTGACAAGGGTTCTGCTAGTCTCATGGGAAAGAAAAATCACTGCAATTTAGGAATTAAAGAACATTGCAACTCTTAAGTTGGATGAGCTGACTGGAAATCTCACTGCTTATGAACTTAGAAGGCAAACCATGAAGATGGATGTACCCAAGAAGGAAAGGATCCTGGCACTCAGAATCACTGAATGTGCTGATCTAGAGGAAGATGAGATAGCTATGATCACAAAGGACTTCAAGAAACACCTAATGAGAGGAAAGGGTTCTTCAAGAAGTGGAAACTATACAAACCAAGGGTTCCTGAAAAACCGACCAATGAAGGTTGCTACAAGTGTGGGAAGACTGATCACCACATCAAGAACTGCCCTCAATGGGAAATTGAATGGAAGAAGGAAAGATCTGAACGAAGAAATATGAAGAAGGAACATGTTCATCCCAAGAAAAACAAAGGATCATCAAAGTTATGGTTGTTTCTTGGGGAGAAATGTCAGATGAGGACTCATATGATGAACATGGAGATGAACAAGTACTTATAGCAATTGGAGAATCCGATGAGGAACCTCATGAGGAATCTGAGGTAAGTATATTTCATCTCAAAGATAAGATTAAGTTTTTGTCTAAAGAAAAACTTTCTGAATTACTTCTAGACTTCATTGATTAATCTGAGGATATAAATAATGAAAAGGAACAACTGTCTAAGGAATGTGTAATTTTAAAAGCAAAGTGTAAGAACTTGGAACTCAGAGTTAGTGAGACTGTAAGTGAGAGTATTTCACTAAGGAACCACGTTCAAGCATTTGAAGCAAATGTCCTAGAATTAAAATGTATAAAAAGGATGAGCAGGTAAGAGTCTTGATGGAGGATCTAGGCAAGGTCAAGCATGAACTAGACAGAACCGGTAAATGGAACAGGTTTTCCGATGCTCTATCATGGCTACAGGAACATCATAGTAGCAATAGAAGAGGACTTGGCTTTGGGAATCAACAACCTAAGTGGGATCCCAAAATCAAGTACCTCACTCTTCCTGAGAACAAGATTTGTACTCAATGTGGTAAAACTGGTCACTATAAAAGTGAATGTAGTGCAAAAAAAAGGCAAGCCAAAAGAACAAAAAATCTGTTCAAGGGAAGAACTGGCTACCAAGTTGGGCTAAAAAGAATTTAGTTCATCTTTTTGCCTATAGAAAGGGACCAAACTAGTTTGGGTTTCTAAGACTAACCCCTGATTTTCTTTTGCAGGTTCAAGTGAAGGGGAGCAGCCAAATATGGTACATGGATAGTGCCTGCTCAAAGCACATGATAGGAAGCAAGGACCGGTTCCTTTCACTTGAGAACCTCAAAGGAGGTAATGTCTCCTTTGAAAATGGGAAGAAAGGTGAGATCATTGGGGTTGGTAATGTAGGTAATACTGACTCTCACTCTATTGAGAATGTCTACTTGATAGATGACTTAAAATACAGTTTGATCAGTGTATCACAATTGTGTGATAGACGTAACTTGGTAGCATTCACCTCTACTAAATGTTTAACCTTACCAATGATAGGATTGTTTTGCAGGGAAAAGGAGTGAATGATATTTACATTGTAGATCTGTCCACATTTTCAGAAAATGAACTCACTTGCTTAAGTGTGATGGACAGTGATCCCCTCCTTTGGCAGAAGAGACTTGGACATTCAAGTTTGAGTCAACTCAACAAATTAGTCTCCAAGGACTTGGTGATAGGACTGCCTAACATTAAATTCAAGGAAGACAAAGTTTGTGAGGCTTATGCAATGGGGAAGCAGGTAAGATCCACTTTTAAATGCAAGAAAGTGGTAAGTACCACCAGAACGATGGAACTGGTCCATATGGATCTCTATGGTCCAATGAGAACTTTAAGCAGAGGTGGTAAAAGATATGTGATGGTGTTTGTTGATGATTACTCTAGGTTCACTTGGACACTGTTTTTAACATCTAAAGATGAAGCATTTGACATGTTCACTTCTTTTGTTAGAAAAACTCAGAAGCAACTAGGTAATCAACTTGCATCAATTAGGTCTGATCATGGCACTGAATTTGAAAATGCTAAATTTGCTGAATTTTGTGATGAGCATGGCATAGATCATAATTTTTCTGCTCCTAGAACTCCACAACAAAATGGAGTAGTTGAAAACAAAATAGGACACTTGAAGATACAGCTAGGACTATGTTTCTTTCTAGTATACTGCCCCATAAATTCTGAGCAGAAGCTGTAAATATTGCATGCTATATCATAAATAGGTGCATGACTAGACCTCTTGTAGAGAAGACTCCCTATGAGTTACTTAAAGGGAGAAAACCAAATATATCCCATCTTAGGGCATTTGGATTCAAGTGCTTTTTGCACAACAATGGTAAAGACTCCCTAGGCAAGTTTGATCCTAGAAGTGATGAGGGAGTATTCTTGGGATATTCTTCACATAGTAAAGCTTATAAGGTCTATAACAAAAGAACTATGTGTGTTGAATAAATTGTTCATATAGTTTTTGATGAAACTAACATCCTTTCTGGGAGACAGGAATATGATGATGAAGTAGTTGGGCTGGTAAGAAAATCTAATGAAACCACAGCCTAGACTGAAGCTGCACTGGAGAAAGGAACAGGTTCATCCACCCCGGGAAACATGACAGCGGGAACAGAACAAAGAGGAAATGATCCTCAAACCTCAATGGAACTTGTCCATGAACCTGTTCCACAAGAACAAAACATTGAAGGAACATCAAAAGGAAACCAGTTGGTTGTGAGACCTTACAAATATTAAAGCTCTCAACCCATTGAGAACATCATTACTGATCCAACCTCTGGAATCAAAACCAAATCTTCATAAAAGAATCTTTGTGATTTTGATGTTTTCTTATCTCTTGTTGAACCTAAAAATGTTGCTGAGGCTTTGCAGGATGCAGGCTGGGTAAATGCAATGCAAGATGAACTCAACCAATTTGAAAGGAGTCAAGTTTGGCAAATGGTACCAAAACCCTTGGACAGATAAGTAATTGGCACTAAGTGGGTCTTCAGAAACAAAGTTGATGAAGATGGAACAGTTACAAGGAACAACGCAAGATTGGTGGTTTAAGGATATAATCAGGAAGAGGGAAGCAATAAGACTCCGCATAGCCTTTGCCGCTTACATAGAATTCACCCTTCACCAGATGGATGTCAAGAGTGCCTTCCTCAATGGCTATCTAAAGGAAGAAGTGTTTGTCTAGCAACCTCCAGGGTTTGAAAGCAAAGAAAATCCTGATCATGTATACAAACTTGACAAAGCACTTTATGGACTCAAGCAGGCTCCAAGAGCATGGTATGAAAGAATATCAAATTTTTTGCTTGAGAATGACTACAAGAGAGGTCAAATTGATAATACTTTATTCTTGAAAGAAGAATGTAAAGATCTCTTGGTAGTTCAGATATATACTGATGATATAATATTTGTAGCAACTACTGATAAGCTAAGTAAAGAATTTGCTAAACTAATGGGGGTGAATTTGAAATGAGCATGATGGGTGAGCTTAATTTCTTTTTAGGCTTACAAATTTAACAAAATTCAAATGGTACTATGATCCTTCAGCAGAAGTATGTAAACAAGTTTCCTAAAACGTTTAAAATGGAATATTCAAAAGAAATTGACACTCCTATTGCAACAGCTACAAAGTTGGATATAGATGAACCTGATTCATCTGTTGATCAGAAGTTGTATAGGGGAATGATTCGCTCATTTTTGTATATCACTGCTAGTAGACCTAACATTGTTTTCAGTGTAGGCCTTTGTGCAAGATTTCAGGCAAATCCAAAGGAGTCTCACTAGACTGCTGTCAAGAGAATCTTGAGATATCTAAAAGGCACCACTAATCTTTGTCTTTGGTATCCAAAACGTAGTAATTTCAATCTTGTGGGATATGTCGATGCTGATTATGCAGGTTTTCTTGTGAATAGAAAGAGCACCTCAGATATGGCTCATGCCTTGTGTCTTGGGCCACCAAAAAGCAAAATTCAGTGGCCTTATCTACTGCTGAAGTTGAGCATGTTGTTGATGCTTCATGTTGTGCTCAATTGTTGTGGATCAAACAACAATTAATGGACTTTGGAATTGATGTTGGTTGTATCCCCATTTTTTGTGATAACACTAGTGCAACTAGTATGACCAAGAACCTGATTCATCATAAGAGAACTAAGCACATAGATGTTAGGCATCACTTTTTGAGGGATAATTATGAAAATGGGCTAATCTTTGTGGAATTTTGTGCTACTGACAAGAAAATAACTAACATCTTCACAAAATCTCTAAGTAGTGATCACTTTGAAATGAACAAGTTAGAATTAAGGATGATCAAGATCACCTAAAAGGACCAGTTTAGAATTTACAACGAGAAAAAATATTTTTTTAAAAATTGGTTAGAAAATCTAGAACTTGTGTAAATCACTAGATTAATTCTTGCTTAGTCTCATACTGTAAATAGTATACTCTTGTGCCATGTGTAAAATGACTCATTAATCTATAATAATATTTACTCTATTTTGGCAAATTTAGACATGCACAAAGAGGATTCTCAGTGAAGAACATGGTTCATCAATGCTGGTTCATCTAGATAACACAGTATGTTTTCTACACTCTGCACAATTTGAAATAATAATATTTGAATCATGATCAGAGTCCCACCTAAGTCCAAATTTCTCTTAAACTTATCCAATTAAATTGAACCAGTTCCATTCAAAAGAATCCTAACCAAATTAAATCAACTAGATTCTAGGGAAGACTCCACCGTCTATTCAAAACTAACATTTCAGTTTGATTAGACTTCTAAATGACTGATGAGCCTGTTGTTACCCATTAATTACCCCTCCCCCCCTAAATTGATCATCATCATCTATGCCCTCTTCTCATAATTCTCTAACCGTCGAAAATACTTTCCATCTTCTTTCTTCATCCAAAAATTTTAATCTACCTATCTTTTTTCTTCTAGAGCCAAGAACAAAATGACTAACCCTTTTGATAACCATGGTACACCCCCACCATGCTCCTCATCTTCTACTACCCCTCAGCCTAAGAAAATATGAGTGAAAATACTTGCTCGCAGACTGTGGCAGGAAGTGCGTTATCAAAAAAATTAAACGCACAATTAAAATTTAGCCAAGCCCAAGAACCCTAAAACTCTGACGACTCCTTCAAGTCTGTGACTGAGGGGGAAGAAACTGGGCCTTCTGACACTGCAGTAACCTCTGGTCCAAATACTACTACTGAGGTCATTTCTGAGTTGGCTGAAAATATGGAGAATAGGTTTATATTGGTGGGATCTGTGGCCGATGTAGAAACGTCTAAGTCCAGAAGGAGAGGTGGTAAAATAAAAGGGAGAAAGAAAAAGAGAGAGGGTGTTCGAAGTGAATAAAGGGGAATGGGGAAAAGAGTGGTTGATTCTTCACCCACTTCTGAAACAGGTAGAATGGCTATTTGTGGAGCAGAATCAGATAAAGTGGAGGAAAGTGTCAAGAAAATAGGAGGAAGTGGATCCGGAGACACCGCTGAAGGGCTAGTTAAACTTGGACAAAAGACAGATGAACCTGGTTCATCAGTTGAAGAAACCCTCGCAGATCTACTGAATAAAGTATGTGACAGTTACAACCTCAAGAAGAAGAGAACTCCTAAGACTAAGACCCCTAGCACTTTTATGTCAAAGTCTGCTGAACCATTCAGCCTGGCAAAAAGGACCAGGTCTGCAGTGAAAAACAAACAAGTAAAAATTGTTGAAGAAGAGGATTGGAGTGGAGAAGAGGAGGATGAATCGGACAGTGAAAAGGACAAGATGGTCAAATTTGAAAAAGAACTATTCTTAAAGGTAGACTCCTCAAGGATTTGGAGGAGGAAGGGATGGTACTGCTGCTGGAGAAATTAGAGGTGCAAGGCTGGAAGGACATGGTCCTTCAGATGGATGGCAGATTGGCAAGGGGTGAAAGTATCGAGCTTATGGCTAATGCTGCAGTGAAGGATGTAAGGGTCACCAGCCTGGTGAAAGGGGTGGAAATTTCTTTCGATGCAAAGGAGCTGGGTGAAATGCTAGGTGTACCTTCTGAAGGGTACAATGACTACACAAAGCTGAAATGGCCAAGCTTAGACACCCTTCCTACTGCCCTGACCATCACCAGAAAATTCTGTGATAATGAGGAAGAAAGTGAGCCCAAGGCTGTATACAAGAGTAAAATGAACCCCCCCCCCCCCCACAAGGTGTTGTTTGATTTAATCAATAAGTGTGTTCTGCCTAGGCAAGAAAGAAGGCACATTACAAACTTCATGGACTTGGTTTTGATGGAATGCTTGGATGGTAGGAGGTAGATCAGTTGTCCTAGATTTATAATCCAGCTACTCGATAGGGTTATCAATGGCTCCAAAGCCCATGCCATCCCCTATGTCTTCATTATCAACAGTTGTGCTTGCTTATTGTAAGGGGCCCCAGAAGAAGTGGGAGATGGATACAAGCAAAGATCACTTTGGGGTTAACACTCAAATTGCTTGTGATTACGTTGTCCATGCCACTCCAAATTAACCTGGTTCATCCAAAAAGACACCAGTCAATAGCAAGGTCAGAGCCTTGGTGCAGGAGAGTGGGGTAAAGGATGTTGAGATAGCAAGGATGAAGACACGGTTGGCTGAGGTAGAATCTGAGAGATGCTCTCAGAATTGAACTCGCAAGGGAAAAAGAGAAGAATAATGGAATTCTTCAAGACATGATGCACCTTCTACAAGCCAAAAATCAAGCCTCCGGTTCTTCCAAGCCTTAAACTCCTAGACTAGTGTAGAAATAAGTGACCCAGTTTGGGATGTTTCTTGTTTGCTCATGTTTTCAGTATTTTTATTTCTTTTTGTGGATTGTGGGAAAATCATATCATCTATCAATGAAACTTTCTGGTTTTTTCTCTAACTGTCTGTTTATATTTCTTTGATAGTTTAAATTCTTAGATTGATTGTTGATGATTAATCCATGCATGCATTTGAAGTAGCCCCAGTGGCCATGAGTAAGTTTTAAAATTTGGGATTCACACATGTTTTATGCAACTTTGCGATGATGCCATAAGGGGGAAAAGGTTGTGCTTTACACTCTGAACAATGATGTTTATAACCTAATGAACCTGCTCTTTAATGATAAGGGAAAAATGTTCTAACAATTATGTTGATGTTGGGCGAAGTTGGAATATGGCTTAAGCTTATGGAAGCACAGAGTTTGTCATCATCAAAAAGGAGAATTTGTTGGCCCAAGTGAAGGATAGTTTTGAAGATTGACAAAGGAACTCAGGCATGAACCAGGTCCTTCCCTGGTATACATAGACACGAGCAGATTAAAGCATGTGGGATGTACGTGAAGGAGATAAACTTAAGTTGGCATAATTAATATCTCCTTATCGAAAAGGTTGCATAATTGATAAGGACAATGACTCCTTACTCAAAGAGAACATGATCCAAGATAAGGAAGGAGTTAGAAGTTGAGATTAACTAGAACTCTTCCACCAAGGAAGAGTAGCATTAGAACTCTAGTTATTTCTTCATCTACTAACTCTATATATTGCAGGATACTCTCATTTTACAAGTATGCACAAACGCAAAAGTTAAACAGGAATTGAGAAAAAATAGCAAGGCATTTTGCAAGCAATTCGTATGAGATTCAAGTATGCAAACCTGAAGCTACATGAACCAGATAGAAGAACCAGTTCCAAGTGTCTGTCTTGTATTCTAGTTCAATGGTAGTATGTGGTTTTAAAATTGTACCTTTCATCTTTATCTAGAGGCAATTGTAATAGGTACTCAGCCCAATCCCTAACCCAATTAAATAACCCAACAGACCCCCAAGCCCAAACCTAAAACTACTCGTCCCAATCCCCTTTTAATCTGAGTCGTTGGGTAATTCAAATCAACGGCCCAGATTAAAACCTACCTTAATTAACACCTAAGACTCCCCCCCCTCCCGCGGTCTTCCATTTTCCTCGTTTATTTTCTCACCCGTCTCTCTATATCCCTCTCTAAGACTCTCTCTAGAACCTTCTCCCCTTTTGAGCTCTGTTTATCCGTCTCCGGTCGCCGCCTTGCCGGAAATTATGGTGGTTTCACCACCCCATCCTCATGGCTCCCTCCTTAAACGTGTGTCACCGCTCTTGAAGCCCTCAAGTGAACCAGAGGCGGCTCACTCATCTCCCATGACCTCTCATGCCATTCTTCGGTCGTCCGAGTAAGATCCCTTTATCTCCGGCTAGAACCAATGGTTCTTAAGTCGTTTCTCCTTCTCTTTGGGTTGTCTATATGAAACCCTAACTATCAGTCTCTGATTTTCATAGATCTATAACAGATCTTGGCTTATTCCGAGCTATTTTTGGTTTTTTCAAAAGGTTTTCCGATTTTCATGAAGTGACTCTTCACCTTCTAACTAGAGTTTTCAAACCTCTTTTCAAAAATGATTTCCCTTCATATTTTAAGTAATATCTTATGATTTTTTTTTATTATGTTTAAGCTTTATTCGAGCCTTTCCCTTTGTGTCTGAGTTATTTCGTTAAAAACCCCAAAGTCTTGGCTTTAATTTGTGGCTCTGAGTTTGTATTCGATAATAGACTTACTTGTTCTATTATGTTCACTATGTTCTCATGAATACTCTGTGATTTCGTGATTTTTACCCCATGTTTGCTTGTTAGGATTTCCGGCTGCTATTATCCCTGCTTATTATGTGGTTCCACTCTATTTTTTGTTCATCGATACCTCTGAATCTTTACTTCTTCTGCTTGTATTATGCTTATTCAGTAATTCATGTTATGATCTATGTAAATCCATATTTGCATGTGATTTTACCCTATTTTAATTACTAGGGTTTCTGATTCTCGCACATTACGTGTTTATTCCGTGTAGTTTGTGTTGATTCCTAAATCAGTACTACTCCTATTTGAATCCCTAATTTCTATGTGATTGATTTCCTTTACTAATTTCCTGTGATAATATCTTTACTAATTTCCGACCTTTAGTTTAATTCTTGCCTTATTACGTGATTGACTACACTGTCAATTGATTCTTACATTATTTCCTTAATTAAGACCTTATGAACCTGACCCCAATTTCTTACTGTATTTGAAGTCTTTCCTTATTTGATTTACAGGATTTCTTTCCTTACTTGCTACATATTCTGACCATTTGAAATTAAATCCCTTAATTAAAGGAGTATTTGTACCGATTTTATACTAATTGATTTTTGAGTTCCATAATTACTGGACAGTCTGTTTCTTACCTTATTTTACCTAGGTTCAAACTATTATATATACTACTCTCATTAACAGTCTTAAACACGATCACACACACAGACACAAGCATACTCATTGCTCTCTCTCTTACTTTCCTACACACTCTCTCTTATTGACTACTGGCTACGCAGCCGGCTGAAAGCCAAGACTGAGTAACTTATTACTGCTCTACTTGCTCTACTGCTCTCTTGCTCTTCACACTACTGTCCTAGTTCTCTACTTCTCTGCACACTATTGTTCTATTCTCTCAATCTTGACTGGTATGTCTTCTATTTGATTTACAGCATCCAAAATAACATGTTTATGTTCGTATTGCACTTTCTCTTATTCCTTTTGTGCTTCTACTTGTGGTTATACTATTTACCTTGTAACTAGCATATCTATTATGTCTATATGATTTCCATTCCCCTTTATTTCAGCATGTCTACTGCTCCTCCTATTTGCTTGTTACAGTTCTGCCTTACTCCCTAACCCCAGTACATTATCAGCATGTGTGTGTGACCCCCTAGCTACTAAGTAATCCTGAACCCCTTCCCTGAACCTAACGTATGAACCTGTTTAGCATCCCTCAATCTAATGATGTTAAGCTCCTGGCATGAACATTTGGTGATAGAATGTGTTGTGACTTTTTAAGACCTGAAATGCTTTCTCTGATGTCTACCTGTGTGC
>ML434546.1:5077-27610 GCA_005239525.1 Nicotiana knightiana | reverse complement strand
TCGGACAAGATCCATGTCCAGAGAAGATCCATCCCTCAATATAATCAACCGCGCTCACTAGAGATGTGTGGAGACTCTGGAGGGACTCCTTCAGCCTAAGAACTATCATAAATCAGTAATACCCGCGGCGGCGTGCAGCCCGATCTTATAAATGTCACTCATAATCAGGCCCTCGGCCTCACTCAGTCATCAATCTCTCCAGTCTCTCTCTCTCTCTCTCTCAAGCTCACAATGTCATGAAATTAGCTTGACAACAATGAGATGATGTATCAACAAATAACAACAGATACTGAGATGTGATATGAAATTAATGAATATGACTGAGTACACAATATCAATGAAATTAGCAAGACAACAGCAAGAAACGACCACTATGGGTCCCAACAGTATCGACATATAGCCCACCATGATCTCTAGCGTGATTAACAGCTTAATTACTTTATCACATAATTAAAACACGAACATCAACAAGATAAGTCCATCATACAGTGTCATGGATTCGACCAGGTCACAATTCTCACAGTACATGTCCGCACGCACGTCAATTAGAAGTGTTACTTACCTTAATTCAATCACAACTCTACTCCAACACATCTTTGCCTCGCAAATCAGCCTCCAAATGAACCGAATCTAGCCATAAACAGTACGATACAATCAATACGAGCTAAAGGAATCAATTCCATAAGAAAAAATACAAAGTTATTAATAAAAATTAGAAATTAGTTCAAAGTCGGCCTTGGGGCCCACGTCTTGGAATCCAACAAAACACACAATACCGAAATCCCATTCAACCACGAGTCCAACCATACAAATTCTATCAAAATCCAACACCCAATCATCACCCAAACCCCCAAATCCACTCTCCAAATCCCTAGCCTCACTTCCCCAAATTTTCACCCTAATACCACACAATATAGGTGGAAAAACCAATGGGGAAAGAATATTATTGAATTCAAATGTACACAAGGAACTTACCTCAAGAATCTCCCCAAAAACCCTCACAAAAATCGCCTTGGACCGAGCTTAAAATGTTAAAATGAAGCCAAAATCGTGAACCCTTGTATTTAACTTTTTGCCCAGTACTTTCGCTTCTGCGTAAACTTAACCGCATCTGCAGTGTCGCAGAAGCGACATAAATTCCGGTTCTGCGGTAAACACTAAAGTTGGGACTCCACTTCAGTAGTACTTTCCCCACATCTGCGAAACCGCAGGTGCGAACCTGTCCATCGCACATGCACAAACGTCCATTTCTGTGCCCATCGCTCCGCTTCTGCAGCCTCGCAGGTGCAGAAAACTATTCGCACCTACAGTTCACCAGCCCAAACTTTGCTTCTGCGCATCCTATCTCTCATCGGCGGTTCCCACTCCACGGGTGCAATTACACCATAAGTTGCAAATCTTCAGCAACTTTTCAACTTCAAACCTCGTTCCGAAAATCATCCGAAATAAACCCGAGGCTTCCGGGACCTCAAAAACATATACCAACAAGTCCTTTAACATGATACGAGCTTAGTCGAACCCTCAAATAACCTGAAAAAACATCAAAAACATGAATCGTACATAGATTCAAGCCTAATGAACCTTGAAATTTTTAATTTCTACAACCAATGCCGAGACCTATCAAACTACGTATCATTGATCCCAAAATTTGCACACAAGTTACAAGTAATGACACGGACCTACTCCAACTCCTGAAACTCCAATCTGACCCCGGTTGCAAAAGTCCACTCCTAGTCAAACTCTCCAAAAAAATCCAACTTTTGTCATTTCAAGCCGAATTCGATTACGGACCTCCAAATCACAATCTGAACACGCTCCTCAGTCTAAAATCACCCAACAGAGCTAACGGAACCATCAAAACTCCATTTCGGAGTCGTTTACACTTAAGTCAAAATTCGGTCAACTTTTGCAACTTAAGTTTTTAATTATGAGACTAAGTGTTTCAATTTATTCTGAAATCCTTCCGGACCCGAACCAACTAACCTGGTAAGCTATATAACAATTGTAAAGCACAAAAGGAGCAAAAAAATTAGGGAAACAAGGCTACAACTATCAAAATGACAGGTCGTGTGATGACCCAAAAGGTCATCCCGTATATTTCTAGCTAATTCTGTGTTTTGAGGTCGTGAAAACCTCCTTCTATCTCACCTCAATTTGCATGCGCAGCCCGGGCCTGTAGCCGGGAAGCTCTTATGTGAAAAAAAATTGATAAAAATGATATTTTTGTGTTGAAATTTGAATAAAGTTGACTTTGGTCAACAATTTTGGTAAACGGACTCGGATCCGTGATTTGACGGTCCCGGAGGGTCCGTAATAAAATATGGGACTTGGGCGTATGCCCGGAATCGAATTCTGAGGTCCCAAGTCCGAGAAATGAATTTTTAAAGAAAATTATTTTTGAAAAATATAAAGGTTTTTGAAAATGAAATTCTATGTGAAACCTATGGTATCGGGCTTGTATCTTGGTTCTGGAGCCCGGTACAGGTTCAATATAATATTTCTGTCATATATGTAAAGTTTGGTAAGAAACGGACTTCATTAGATGTGATCCGGACCTTAAATGCAAAATTTTATGTTTAAAGAAGTTTTGAGGAATTTCATTGTTTTTTGGGTTGATTCGTCGTTTTAGTATTATTTTATGTGTTTTGAAACCTCGAACGAGTCTGTGTTAGGTTATATGACTTGTGTGTGTGGTTGGACGGGGTTCTGGGTGCCTCGGGTGTATTTCGGATAGGCTTCGGGTCGATTTTCCTTATTTTTCCACTACTGAACCTGTCATCTAGTTTCCTTCTATGTGATCGCATGGATGGAGTCGCGATCGCATAGTGTTGCTTTGGACCCTCCAGTTTTTCCTTCACTGCGATCGCATAACTCCGTCCGTGATCAGAGAAGCCAGCCTGCCCCTTATACGCGATCGCATAAGATTCTCCGCGATCGTCGAGCACATCTTACACCAGCAGCCATTTCCTTCTATGCGATCGCACCTCGATTCCCGCGATCGTGATTCACAAAGTACCTGGGCAGAATATAAGGTTGCAAAATCAGGGTTTCACCATTTTAAACATATTTTGACTCCTAGAACTCGATTTTGGACGATTCTTTGAGGGTTTTTCACACAAATCGAATGGGTAAGTGTTGTTCCACTAGAATTAAATATATTTCGTGAATTAGTTCTTGTTTTTATGATTTAATTTGTGAATTGGGTTGAGGGGATTGTGGGTTTTGAAAGAAAACTTCAAAAATGAAAATTCATGATTTGAATGACCAAATATTATCGGAATTGGATAAATTTAGTATGGGTGAACTCGTATCGAAATGGGTAATCGTAATTTGTAAAATTTGTCGGGTTCCGAGGTGCGGGACCGAGGGTCAACTTTTGGGTCGATATTTATAAATTTGTAAAGATTGAAACTTTATTATTCAGAATCGTTCCTTATACGTTTTATATGTATTTTGAAGTTGTTTTAGTTGGTTTTGAGCCGTCCGGAGGCCTTCCCGCCCGAGAAGTATATTTTTGAGTATCGTGTTGTCGTCTTTGAGGTAAGTATATTGCCTAACCTTGTGTGGGGGAACTACCCTTAGGATTGAGTCTTCTATGTTGATTGTAGCCTGCGTACGTGAGGTGACGAGTGCGTACTCGGACTTATTTGCAAATAGATTGCCCTTTTAGGATATTTGGTCCTTATGTTCCCCGTGTATGAATTGAAATTGTTATATCTGAATTCCTGATCTCTAGTTTCATCTCTCCCTGCTCAAATTAGAAGTACTTGCCTAGCATTCCTTGTTTCTTATTTGATCTTAATTGACTTAAATGATGACCTTGGCTTTCTTACCGTTATACTATATCTTCCTTCATACACGGCCTATGTGACTAAAACTAGTATAATCTCGCCCTATAATTGTCTAACAAGTAATTGGAATATCTATACGTTGGTGTCAAGCATGCCCGTAAGTCGTACATTATGATTTAAATAATTTTTCCTTAAGTACTACTTAGGTTTAATTGATGACCGCCCATGTTGATGGTAATTCTTTGATGTTGCCTATTTACTGAGCATTGTTCAAGCTGAGTTTATTCAATGAAGCTAATTGTCTAAGTGAGATTGGTTATAGCTGATTCCCTTGCCGGGATGATTTGGTTTCTTAGTTGCGAACTTGAATATATAGAATCGTTGCTATATTTGCCTTGGTTTCCCCTCGTTATGCTGATTCTCTTTGTGCTTGGCATTCCTTTCAGTGGCTACTTCTTATGAGTGAGTTTTTACCATTTTTGTGATTTAAGTCTTTGTATTGATTTGCTCATCGCACTTTGCAGTCGGTCTTGTTTGCTTTTGGCCAGTTGTGGCAATATATGTTGTTTCTGTCGCATTCTGGTTGTTTTCCTCAGTGGCTGCATTGCATATTTAAATTGGGACTACGGACCGAGATCCGGGAGCTTTCCCCCTGTACTGCATTGCATATTTAAATTGGGACTACGGACCGAGATCCGGGAGCTTTCCCCCTATACTGCATTGCATATTTAAATTGGGACTACGGATGGGTATCCGGGAGCTTTCCCCCTGTACTGCATCGCATATTTAAATTGGGACTACGGACGAGATTCTGGGAGCTTTCCCCCTGTACTGCATTGCATGACAAATTCTGAGTTGCGGAGTAAGTTCCGGTGGTTTTATCATTGAGGAGATTTGGATCGAAAGATATATATATATATATATATATATATATATATACATATTAAAAAGTATAGCTGAAAAGCAATTATCTCCCGGAAAAGTTATGTCTGAAGTACTTCTATTTCGAAAGCATATTTGAAAAGTATTTGTCTTGCAGAAAAATGATATTTGAAAGAGCAGTATTTGGGAAAGTATATTTGAACACCACGTATTTTGATGATATTTGAAAGAGCAGTATTTGGAAAAGTATATGTGAACACCACATATTTTGAAGAGACTACATTTTAAAGATTTCTCTTTATAAAAATATATAAATATACATTCACAGAAAGTATGTTTCAAAGAAGAAATTTCTCTATACCAAAATGATTATATCTTTAAAGCTTTCAAAATAAACTCACGATTTAAAGGTTTTCACTCGAAGGTTTGACCTGTTTTATTGAGTTTATTGGCTAAGGCCGACGTGAATAAATTGATGCAGTGCTGAGTTGCTAGTGTTTTAATTGGGTTGTGATTCTCGACATTTGGCTTGCATTCTTTCCATTCTCTTTGTGTATTTCTATTATGCTGCCCGTTGATCGTAATTATTGAATTTTCTTCCGTATTATTCGATCGTACCGTTAGTTATATTGAAAAATCTTTAGATAGATATTACGTTTCGGTCATTGGTACATTTATATCTTGTTACTTATTAGACCAGTGGTGTCTTGACTAGTCCTCGTCACTACTTCACCGAGGTTAGTCTTGATACTTACTGGGCACCGTCGTGGTGTGCTCATACTACACTTCTGCGCATTTTTTTGTGTGCAGATCCAGGTTATTGTTGCTATTAGCTGCATGGATAGTTGGTGAGGAGACTCAAGGTAAACCTGTTGTTGCGTTCGCAGGCTTCGGAGTCACCTTCCTGTTTATGTCAATTGTACTTATTATTTCTAGACATTTGTATTTAGATTCGGTTGAAAGATGTCGTAGAGCTTATGACTTGTATTTACCGGGTTTTGAGAAATTGTAAACTCTGTCAAGATTTCTATATCGAGACTGTTATAATTCCTTTATTATTGTTGTTGTTCAGTGAAAATGTTAGGCTTACCTAGTCCCTAGACTATGTGCCATTACGATACCCAACGGAGGGAGATATGGGTCGTGACAGGTCGGGTCGTTACAATCTTGAACGCCTTGTATTTGATTTGACTTCGTTCCTGATCTTGAATACTTGAAATTTGTGTTAAAGTGCTTGAACTCTTTACAGTTTGCAGAGAATTGTGGTCTTTGATCCACGAGCTCCCTTGTGTCTTTTTGTTATAATTTCTGATGTATTTTCTGAATTATGAAAATCACTATTTATAGCTGTGGGAGGGAAGAGTTGTTATGAGAAAAAACTCTTTCCAACCAATCAGATTGAATAGTGACAAGGCCGTATTTGATTGGCCCGAACATGTCACTAGCACGTGTGACACAGTCTCATTGGCCATTTAATTTGATTTGGCATGCCTTGTCATTTTGACAAGTGGCATGATCCTACTGGCTCTTCTATTTGACTTGGCATGCACGTCGTATGACACGTGGCACCAAATTGGGCCTCTAGAAAGATGACATCTTGGGTTTAGTGAAGTGGGTTCATCACTTGTAACGCAATTAAATAGGCTAACGCAAAATCTGAATTTATTTATTTAATCCATATATTGGGCTAATAATTTAATATAGACTTATGCCAATATTTTACGAACTTAAGAATCAAGTGCAGATTTTGTATGGACTAAATTCAATAAAATTCATGCATTTACAATATGAATGTTGTTGTTATAGGTAAAAAGTTGTTATAGAGAAGTAAAATATAAACTTAAAAACTCGATTTTAGAAAAACTTAACTTTTATAATAAATAGTTATTATATAGTAAAGGTATTATAGAGATGTGTAATTGTACATGAATTAATTAATTCCTCTATCTCGAGAGATTATTGATGTAGAATCTATTAATATCGTTTAAGAGCAAACGAATCGTTGGCCAAATTTTCAAAATCTATTTACTTTGAAAAGTGTTTCAAAGTAATATTTTGTTAGAAGTACTTTTCGAAATAATACTTTTTGTGGTTAATCAGTTTGAAAAATTTTTGTCAATATTAGAATAATAATTTATATTTGGCCAAAGTTCTAAAAGTCTTTCCGGAAAAAAACTTCTACTACTTGTTTCAGACGTTTCTCATAAGTGCTTATTTTTTTCTTGCAAAACACCTCTTTCCAAAATAAACACTTCTATAAGAAGAAAAAAAATTAACATCAGAAAAAATTTGGCCTAACACGCTAGAAGTACTCTTCTTTCGTAGATCCTATTAGCCTCAACTAAAATAATGAATACTGAATACTAGGTACGACGGAAACAAAAAATAAAAATGAAAGATTTATCTTCTTTTTTTTTCGTTTAACAAACATTTATCTAAGTACTGTTACCTCTATCTTGGAATAAAACTTTATTTTTGGCTTATCAGATGTACTTCCCTCGTTCATTTTTACTTGTTTACTATGCTAAAAATATATTTTTCTTTTTACTTGTCCATTTTGACAAATCAAGAGAAAAATAATTTTATTCTTGTTTTACTTTATTTTTGGCTTATCATTAATTACTCATTTCCAAAATTAGGAGTTAATTTTATCCATAGTTATTGAACTTTTGTATTTATTACGCAAAAATCACTTTTTTTGTATTACGTAAAAATCATTTAACTTTGTGTTCATTACACAAACGTTACTTTTCTTTTTTTTTTGTTACACAAAAGTTATTTTACTTTGATCTAGTTATCACAAAAGTCATATTTTTACTGAAAAAGTCTATTATGCCCTTGATATTATATAAACCTTCATATTTATGTAATACTTTCTATATTATATACTATATAAAATATTTTTAACTATGTATTTTATTATAATAAAATAACTTAATATTATTTTATTTATTATTTTCATAATATATTAATATATTTAATTTTTTTAACGTTAATTTTAAAAATATATTAGTAGCGTTGTTAAATTTGTCAGTATCTTTAATATATATTAGTAGAGAAATAAATCGGCAAGTACATTTCCATGAGAAAATTCGTAGGTAAACAAACAAAGAAAATGATTTAAAAATCATATGTTAATCTGAAGGAAATTCCTAGGCAACTCTACATGCGAATTTAGCTGGGGATATTTTCTTGGGGGTTTACTTGGGCAATTGGTTATTTGGGAAATTACACTACTAGAAATTTGGGAAAAACCGTCCAAAAAAAATGACCAAAGTTGGTCGGTAATGGTCAATAACCGTCCAAAACGTAACTATTAACGTGTGATCGGTATTTTGAAGGTCGGAAGGGCATACCGACCAAAGTTGGTCAGAAATTACCGACCAACTTTGATCGGTCAATTAAATTCAAAAAAGAATTGCTGAAAAAAAGTTATTTTAACACTACTAATATATTTTAAAAATTGACGTTAAGAAAAATTAACTATACGAATATATTATAAAAATAATAAATAAAATAATATTAAGTTATTTTATTTATAAATAAAATACATAGTTATAAAAATATTATATACTATATAATGTAGAAGGTATTACATAAATATGAAGGTTTATATAATATCAAGGGCATAATAGACTTTTCAAGTAAAAATATGACTTTTGTGATAATTAGAGCAAAGTAAATGATTTTTGTGTAACAAAAGAAAGAAAAGTGACTTTTGTGTAATGAACATAAGGTTAAATGATTTTTATGTAAAAAGAAAAAAAGAAAAGTAATTTTTGGATAATAAACATAAAAAGTTCAATGATCATGGATAAAATTAACTCCCAAAATTAGTTTTCAAGACCTTTTGAAATACTATTATTATTAGAAGATATATATTAAATTACATACTACAATTATTATTTCGCAAGAAACGTGAAAAGTTTAAAGTAGTCAAGTAAAAGTGAGGAGGCAATAATTGGGATAAAGTTGAATATTTCTAAACTTTCCCTCTTAATTACTCATCTTTAACATCTTTCAATGTCACATCTTTAAAAGAAAAGAAATCAACTTTGACTGGAAATTCTCTGAATTAATAGGCATCCCAGGAATTGAATCTTTATCTTTAAAGAATAGCACTACCCAAAGTCTTCAAATATACATTTAAGCAGCAACGGCGCTCTTTAAGCATCTGATGAGAGTATTAATTATTGGGAACATCACGTCCATTTTTATCATTAAATTAAGGAAGCCTTTTTCTCTCTCCAAAAGTTGGATTAGAATATTACACTTTTATTTATAGATAATAAAGTTGGGCTCTGGTATAATCATAAATCAATCTTACAATAATGTGGAAAAAACTATGTGGAGCAATTAATCATCATCATTATATTTGGAAAACAATCAAGTACGTATAGCTTTGAGAATTTCCGACTTTTCAGGCTCTTCTAACCCTTTTGTGATCCAAGTTGTAGTGATTTTACTTGGGGCTACAAATATTCAAATACTATCTCAAACAAAACAATTATATCTACAACATTTGAATACCAGAATGGTGTTTGTCCACGATTAGCCAAGCTCATGCTTATGTCATAAAAATTGGTTGCATTAGAGCAAATTAGAATTTAGATATTATGGTTATGAGTTTAGAGAGTAAGTTCTATAACTGATATACATTTTTTTTTTTAAATAAGGGATATTCTGTGCAAAAAACATTTCGTATTCACACAAGGCTCAAAAAAAGTACCGTACTTCAAAAGAGGTGACGTAGACAGTCTACCATAAAATATATATATCCAATTTTATTTGCACATAAATATAAAATTCGACCATAAAATATTGGATTTTGTTGAACTCGTGAAGACATTGTTGAATCTGCACTGCCTTTGATCGAGGATAAAGAGCGTTTTGCTTAGTAGTGGCTGGCACCATTTTTCTAGTGAGAAGTGTGGATCGATTACAAACACAAATGCAAACAAATACTAGAGCTTCACATTATGTTTGTCCACCACCAACTTATGTATGATTGAGTACTTGAGTTCGTGTCCAATACACAAGTAACAACTAATGTCACAGTTTAATTTCCGGATTACACAAATTAGCTATGCAACATAGTTACAACTCAGGCTATCAGCTCCATTTGAATAAGTTTGCCCACCTACCTGAGCACCATAATAAATTCCTGCACGCAAAATTTACATAAAACCATACTAAATTACTATGGCTAAGTCATAAATTAAGGTAAAATTATATCTTAATTAACTATGCTTCGGTAATAATAGTCTGTTTGGTCTAGTTGGAAAAAACCAAACTTATTTTGAAAAGTGTTTTTTTTCAAAAGTATTTTTGGTGAGAAGCAGTTTGTGTTTGGCTAATTAATTTGAAAAATACTTTTAAACAACAATTAGTATTTTATCAAGTTTTTAAAAAGTATTTTTAAGTGTATTTTTTTTAAGTGCTTCCGAGAAAAAGTTACTTTTTTTTTTCTTCAATATTATTTGTGCTTTTCTTCAAAATCATTTTTTTCTCTTAAAAACTTGATCAAACAATTCTATTTTAAAAAAATAGTATATTCTTGAAAAATGTAAGCTTAGCCAAACATGATGCAATAACGACACAAAAGAAAGAAATGTAAAGGAAAATTCCAAGGGAAAAGGATAGCATCGGTACATAACACGTCATTATCCACAATTACCAATCATGAAGTTGATAGTGTATCCGAAATTGTTCGATTCTCACTTGGCCATTACTTAAGTGACTTGCTGATAAGACCGTTTGTTGTCAGGTTCTGAAATAGTAGTATCACATTATTAACGTCAGTTTGGCAGCAAAGCACTGATGGAGAAAGCTGAGAATGAGATTGAGATCTGGGATGGGTTTTGTGGTTCACCTAAAGTCATTACTTGCAACTCGAATTAAATATAGTACACAAAAACACTCATTCTAAACTCATTAATATAAACTCTTGGATTCGCTCACGACGAGAATAGAGGAAAGCGATACACAAGAAACATTTAGGGGTCGTTTGGCATGAGGCATAAGAAGAAATAGTGCTGGTATAAAATTTAATATTACCTTAATATTTTATTTGGTTAGCAAATTTGGTATAAGTTATTCCGGGATCAAAATTAGTACCGGGATAACTTATACCTTGTAGAGGGTGGGGTAATTAGTGTCGAGATAACTTATATATTCTTCTTAGAAATTATGCAACTGTCATTTTTAATACAACATGCCACACAATGGATAAAAACAATACCAGGATAACAATCACAGCATAACTAATCTCAGCATAACTTATCACAACATAATTTATCCCGGCATAAGCCATATTCAAACCAAACGACCCCTTAGGGGCACTAAGTAACCTTGTGAAGGCACTAAGTCAGGCCCCACATTGTTTGACCAAAAAGTGTAAACTCTTGATTAAACTAATTTACTTTATGTAGTGAGGGGTTAAACTTAGTTAATGATAATAACCTCAGATCTATAATCGGTTAACACAAATAACGTAGAACAGTGTTGAGAGGAGATTAAATACGGTGTACATTCAATGTTTCAAGATGATTAATGATGGGAGAATATCAAGAAATAGATAACAATAAATGGTATTAAAGTAAATAAGGAGAATGATTCACTCAATATTGAATGAGGTGGATGATGCCTCCTTCTGACAATGATGAATGATAGACAAACACTAGAATATTGGGAGCCTTCTCGGATCTGGTGAAAAAGTGTGAAATAATAGACAATTGAATCTCTTTAGAAAGGTAGTGTTTGTATTTTATCTAGTGAGAAAGTCTGATTTTCAAATAGTGTTCTTATCAAAGAATACTACCTTCCTCTCACCTTATCTCTCTTTCTATTTATAAGGGACATACCCTCAACTAAACCTAAAAGTACAAGTATAAAGAATATTCAATAGAATATTCTCTTAAAGATCCTATTAAAAATTAGTTGTTACTGCTGCTTTTGATACTTGTCATCGGCCGTGATTGACTGCTCGGTTGTGAGTCCTACTAATTACTAGTCGACCTTGACCAAATTACTTTTCGTACTAAGGCGCGTGCAGCTCGGGCCGTTTGCGGAATATGTGGATCGGATCGAGCAAGACGCCTGGTACCAGGATGAGTATCTCGATGGTGATATGGTGTTGTTGGGTCAGGTGGCGAGTAATTATTCTTCTCTTTATTTGTAAATTTTGTGCACACTTTTGCGGGCGTCTGTATTAGCCCTTGTAATGAATATCATTGAAGTATGAAATGTTATTTTCTTCTGTTCGGGCTTGTATGCTTCTTTCTTTTGTTCTGCCATTTGGCTGCTTTTAGTCGTAGAAGCTTGGTTTATGTGTGTTGAACGAGGTCGAATGTCGAATTTAGGTAGTCATGGCCTAGGGTCAGTAAGAGTTAATTCGAACTAGGTCGAATGTAACCGGAGCTTAGTTCGAATCGAGTTTGAATGTATGTTAATTTTAGCAGGGTCGAATGTCAGTTAATTCGAGCGAGGTCGAACGTAACTTAAACTTAACAATGGTCAGGGGCCGTATGGGTGTTAATTCAAACGAAGTCGAATATAACCCGTAGTTAATTTGAACGAGGTCGAATGTGATTTAATTCGATCGAGGTCGAATGTGATTTAATTCGAACGAGGCCGAATGTTGTTTAATTCGAACGAGGTTGAATGTTATCTAATTGAACGAGTTCGAATGTGATTCAATTCGAGCCTAGTCGAAAGTTATTTAATTCGAACGAGGTCGAATGTTATTTAATTAGAATGAGCTAGAATGTAATTTATTCAATTGTGGTCGGGGCCGAGTAGATATTGAGTCAATGTTGCTCTGGCGGAAACATGGGCGAACATACATTTGTGTTTTGCTCATACTAGGAGAAATTTACATATTTTTTGGGTTGGCATTCCAGTCCCAGTCTATCTAGGAGCTGACATTCTAGTCCCAGTCCATCTAGTCCCTTCATTGGGCGACCTGGAGATATGTTGAGAGGTTCGGCAACGAACTGACTGTCCGGTGCCTTTTTCTATCTGTACTTCGTCTTGAATTGCCCCCATTATCGCCTCATTAAAAACATCCTTGAGAAAACCCAATTGGGACAAAACTCAAGTGAGGGAAAAAGAGTACGACTTGGAGGACGCTTATTCTTAAAAGTTGAAGTACTTGCGGTGGGCGATGTTCCAGTTGTTTGGTAGCAGTTTTCTTTCCATTGTTTCAAGTTGCAATGACCCTTTGTTTGTTGTTGCCATGATTTTGTATGGATCATCCCAATTCATTCCTCGTTTTCCTTCCGCGAGTCTTTGCTTGCTTTTGTTTTGTCCTTGAGCACGTAGTCCCCGACTTTGAGTGATATGATCTTGTCCTTTTTGTTATAGTAGCGTTCTACATGCTGTTTTTGGGAGATAAACCTTATGTAAGCCATATCTCTCCGTTCTTCGACTTCATCGAGTTCCTGCCTTCTACTTTCGTCGTTCTGCGACTCACTCTCATGGGAATATCTGAAAACGGGCTCTCTGACTTCAACTAGTATTATTGCTTCAGTCCCATAGGCTAATGAGTAGGGTGTCTCTCATGCGCTCGTCTTTGGCGTTGTGTGGTAGGCCTAGAGCACTTCCGGTAATAGTTCTGGCCATAGTCCTTTGGCATCCTCAAGATTTTTCTTCAAGATGTTCAGTGTTGATTTATTGGAGGATTCTGCTTTCCCGGCGGAGAGCATTCTTTTGATATGCCACTTTTCGAAAAATTCGGCGACCTTTTTTACAGTAAATTGGGGTCCGTTGTCGCGGCTGATCTATTTGGGGAGGCTGAAGCGGCACATAATATTTTTCCATATGAAGGCGATCACTTCATGTTCACGTATCTAAGCGAATGCTCCTGCTTCTACCCATTTAGAAAAATAGTCAGTTACAACAAAAAGAAAATGTACGTTACCTCGTCCCGCGGGGAGGGGGCGACGATGTCCATTCCCCACTTGATGAAAGTCCAAGGGGAAGTGACCGAGTGGAGGTGCTCGCCTGATTGGTGGATCATTGGGGCGTATTTTTGGAATTGCTCGCATTTTTTCACGAAGTCTGCGGCCTCTTTTTTCATAGGAGTCCAGTAGTAACCTGCCCGTATGAGCTCGGTTGCCGGAATGTGTCCCGTAGTGGCCTTCGTAGACTTCTTTTAGGATGCGCCGCGTTTAATTCGGGCCTAAGCATTTTGCTAGGGGCCGCCATACGTCCTCTTGTATAAATCATTGTGAATGATGTTGTACCTAGTCGCTTGCATCCGAATTTTCTTTGCTTCCTTTTTATCATCTGGGAGTACGCCATCCTGCATGTATGTGACAATACGGTTGCGCCGGTCCCAAGTTAGATTTATAGTCCTTACCTCGATTTGATCTATCGACGAGTAGAGGAGGGTGACCACGTTTCCTTCTTCGGTTATGATTTTAATGGTTGTCGCTAATTTGGGCAGGTCGTCTGCTTCAATGTTTTGTGCTCGAGGGATTGGTCGAGCTGGCATTCATCAAACTCGGGTAGTAATTTGCAGATTTCGGCCTAGTATTTTTGCAACCTTTGCTGTTTGATCAGGAAAGTCCCTATGAATTGGTTAACAACGAGATAAGAGTCGCAGCGTAGGATGACCCATTTGGCCCCGTACTTGAGGGCTAGCCTTAATCCTTTAATCACGGCCTCATACTCGGCCTCGTTGTTAGTGATATCCGGGCATCTTATGGACCAGCAAATTACTTCGCCAGTCAGGACCTCGAGCACAAGTCCCAGTCCGGACCCTCACGCATTGGAAGAACCCTTGGTGTACAAAATCCATAGATCTTGTGTTTGCGGAGAAGCGTGGGCGGCTTCTTTTTCGACTTCGGGCATTATTTTTGCACTAAAGTCGGCGATGAAGTCGGTAAGGACGTATGATTTCATCGTCGTCCACGGTTGATAGGTGATATCATGCTTGCTTCATTCTATGGACCACTTGGCTAACCTGCTCGATAGCTCGGGTTTATGCAAAATACTTCTCAGGGGGGAGGTTGTGACTACCGAGATGGAGTGGCATTGAAAGTAGGGTCTAATCTTTCATGAAGCTATGACCAAGGACAGGGCCAGTTTTTCGAGGTGGGGATACCTCGTCTCAGCATCGATTAAGGTTTTGCTAATTTAATAGATGGGAGATTGTGTACCTTTGTCTTCTCGAACCAAGATCGCACTTACCGCTACTTCAGATACGGCGAGATAGACGAGAAGATGTTCCCCAGGTTCTGCTTTGGAAAGCAACGGTGGTGGTGATGATAGATAAGCCTTTAACTCCTTCAGGGCTTGAACGCACTCAGAAGATAATAGGAGGATGGTGTCCTTCTTGAGTGCACCAAAAAACTTATGACATCAGTCAGACGATCGCGAGATGAATCTCGACAAGGCGGCGATGCGGCCGGTCAGCCTCTGAACCTGTTTTTTGCTGGTTACGTGCTCTGGTGTTCCCTCAATGGCTTTGATTTGTTCGGGGTTGACCTCAATTCCTCTTTTTGATACTAGGAAGCCCAGGAATTTTCCTGAGGTTACACCGAACGCACACTTCTCAGGATTTAGTTTCATCTCGTACTGCCTGGGTATGTCGAAGGCTTCTTTTAGGTGGTCGATGTGATCTTCTTTCCTTTTCGACTTGACCAACATATCGTCTATCTAGACCTCCATGGTCTTGCCGAGTTGATCCTTAAACATTCTCGTCAGCAACCTTTGGTATGTTGCCCCCCCCCCCCCATTTTCATTCAGAAAGGCATCACTCTATAGCAATACATTCCCCGGTGGGTGATGAAGTTGGTCTTCTCCTGGTCCTCCTCTTACATGAGGATCTGGTTATAGCCCGAGTAGGCATCTAAGAAGCTCAACAGTTCATACCCAGCTATTGTGTCAATGAGCTGGTCGATATGGGGTAGCGGGAATGAATCTTTTGGGCATGCTTTGTTCAAATCTGTAAAGTCTATGCATATCCTCCACTTTCCATTCTTTTTTTTCACCATGACCACATTGGCGACCCATTGAGGGTATTTTGATTCCCTGATGGAGCCATTTTCCAGCAATTTTTTGACCTCCTCGTGGACTACATCATTTATTACGGAATTGAACTTCCGCCTAACTTGCCTTACCGGGTGTAGAATGGGTCGACGTTCAACTTGTGTGACGCAGCCTCCTTCGAGATACCTGGCATGTCTGCATAGGAAAAAGCAAACAAGTATGCGTTATTAGTTAAGAATTGATAGAATTTACCTGGTTCATGAAGCTTGCATCCGATGTAGGCTTTCTTGTTGTGGTAATTATCATCAAGTTAGACGGGGTCAAGGTCTTCTACGGTTGATCCTGTGGCCGCTATTGTTTCGGGGTCTCTGATGATGTCCATTCTTTCATCACTACTCGACCTTGGCCCTGTTAATTGCTATGCATCTTTTGCTTTGCCCTTCATTTGTTGGGTATATGTGCAATCCAGCGATCCGGTAGCATTCTCAAGATGTGCGTTGTTCTCCTCGTATGCTGAACACTCCCCATGGGGTGGGAAATTTGATAACTTGGTACAAGTTGGAGGGCATGGCCTTCATGGAGTGTATTTAATGTCAACCTATTATGGAATTGTACGTCGTATCCTGGTCCATGAAGTGGAATGTGGTTTCCAGAGTGACGTCGCCGGGCAGGATGGGGAATGTTAATTCTCTTGATGTTTTTTCAACTGCATTGTTAAAATCGGTTAGCGTGACGCAGTGTGGCACTATCTTATCCTCGAGTTCCATCTGTGCAAGTACTCCAGGGTGGATAATTCACGTGTCGTTCCCATCGTCCACCATAATGCGTCTTACATCTGTATCTAATATTCGTAAAGTGATAACAAGGGCATCATAGTAAGGGAAAATAAAATTGTGGGTATCCGACTTATCAAAGATGATACTTTCTTCGAGTTCGTCGTACTATTCATGAGTGATTGACCGTTTGAGTTTGTGGGTTATGGTGAACTTTACGTTGGTGATTGATGCATCGTCGCCGCCTTCGATGATCATTTAAATGGTGCGAGTTGGTGAAGGTGGTTTGGCGGCCCCTGGTGTTTTTCACGTCCTCGGAAAAAATTGGCCCTCCCTCGGTCTCTCAGCAATTCTTTTAGGTGCCCTTGGTGAAGCATGTTCATGACCTCCTGCCTCAGAGCAATGTAGTCTTCGGTTTTATGACCTCGCTCCTGGTGGAATTCGCAGAGGGCGTTTGACTTCCTAGTGCTTGGGTTGGACCTCATCTTTTGTGGCCACTTCACTTTTGGTTCTAGCTTCTCCAACGCGTAGACAATTTATGAAGGTGAGACACAAAAATTGTGAGCAGATAGTAAATGGGGCATACCTCTCTCGCTCTGGTGAGTCCCTGTCCTTGGCCTAGATGGGCCTTTTTCGTGGCGGGAGGGGGGCATGATTATATGGCTGATGCCTTTCTCGGTTGGTTCATGGAGCTATTAGATCTCTTCTGGCATCGTTTCTTCGATCTTTCCTGGACTCGTCCTGTACCGATGTCAATCGATAGGTTGGCCCATTCAGGTTGTCTTCGTCAGCACGGACATCGCCACAATAGGCATTGTGTATTTCATACCAAGTGGTTGGAGGATATTTCATAAGCCAACTTAACAATTTTCTGGTCGCCCTTGAACCGTTTTTGTTCGGTCCGTTTTGGAAAGTTGATACCGCCATGCCTTCTGATACATTTGCTAAGGTCATCCTTACATGGTTGAATCGAGTGAGGAAGTCCCTCGGTCCCTCTCTAGATGGTTGTTTGATGGAAAATATATCGTTCACTCTTGCTTCCGCCTTTTTAGCCCTGGCATGGGACTTTACGAACTTGTCGGTCATCTCCTCGAATGTTTCAATGGAGCATGCGAGCAGCTGTGAATACCAAGTTAATGCACCCCCCATGAGGGTTTCGCCAATCTTTTTCAACAAGTTGGAGGATACTTGTTCTTTGGCGAGATCGTTTCCCTTTACTGCGGTGATATAGTGAGTCACATGATCTTCGGGGTCGGTCATACCGTCGTATTTTTTTAGGTAAGGCAAAATTTTGAAGGTCTTGGGTATGGCATGTTGGGAGGCTTCATCACTGTAGGGTTGCTCAACGAACCAACCAGCATCTCTTTTGCTAAGAGTTTTGGGACTCGAAGAATCTTGTTTTCATTTTCCATTTCTTCCATCTTCCTCAGAATGGCTGTGAGGGTGTCATCACCTACATTATTAACATTGTGAGTGATACATATTACTGGAGGGAGAGGCCCATGTTGCTCAGCTGTTACCGGTGTAATGCAAGTCCTTGCATTTTCTCTGATTGCCTCCTGGGCGGGCTTGTCGAGGATGTTGGTTAGTGTGTTTGTCATCCAAGCCTCAAATAGTTTCTTCACTGCTGGTGGCGCCCCTTCCATTGTGGACGTGGAAGCCCATTTACCACGGGACGTTGTGATACTACCGGGAGGGAGGGGCGAGCCACTTTGCCTGGGAGAGGCATTTGGCGTTACATCTTCGCCCACTATTTCAGAAACCTCATTGATGGTGTTTAAGAGTTTGGTGGTGAGGTCGGTCACCATCTTCATCCTTTCTTCTCTGTTACATGCCATATCAGATTTGTGCGTACAAGAGAGTAGGGGTTTTGCATTTTTTTTAAGTGTGCTAGTTATAATCTAGAAAAAACTAAAATTTTAACTAGGAAATCCCCATAGACAGCGCCAAATTGTTTGACCAAAAAGTGTAAACTCTTGATTAAACTAATTAATTTATGTAATGAGGGGTTAAACTCGATTAATGATAATAACCTCAGATCTATAATTGGTTAACACAAATAACGTAGAATGGTGTTGAGAGGAGATTAAATGCAGTGTATATTCAATGTTTCAAGATGATTAATGATGGGGGAATATCAAGCAGTAAATAACAATAAATGGCGTTAAAGTAAATAAGGAGAATGATTCACAAACACCATATAAATTTATCGTCACCTTTGTTTAAGAAGAAGGAGGAGGAGGAGGAGGAAAAGTCCTGAAGATATTTGTAATTTGGGTACTAGTTAAAAAAATTAAAAAAGTAACTACAGGTTAAATAGGGTTGACAAAATAAGAAGAAGAAGAAGAAGAACAAGAAGAAGAAGAAGAAGAAACCCTATGAAATAGTAAAAAATAAAGCGCCACAACAGCTCACTACTATAAAACAACATAAATCACTGTAAAAAACTGCTCACAAACACCATATAAATTTATCGTCACCTTTGTTTTCGCATTGTCGAAGAAGAAGAAGAAGAAGAAGAATAAGAATAAGAAGAAGAAGAAGAAGAAGAAGAAGAAGAAGAAGAAGAAGAAGAAGAAGAAGGAAGAGGAGGATAAGAAGGAAGAGGAGGATAAGAAGGAGGAGGAAAAGTCCTGAAGACGTTTGTTCTTTGGGTACTAGTTAATAAAAATTAAAAAGTAGCTACAGGTTAAATGTGGGTGACTGATCTCGTCCAATTCACACATCTATTTGAGGTTATGAAACGGTCGATGCAATAGTAATACCAAACAAGGAGTCGGGTTCGATTTTCCACAGGGAGATATGAATGGGACTTAGGATTATATACTATAGTGAATGAGCTTGAATTATATCAAATTGCACTTCCACAAAATTGGTTTGTTTTTAAGTCTACTTTAAACTAAGAATAACAACTAAGAAGTGAAACTAGGAAATTGTTTTTGTTGTTTTTCAAATTATATAAAAGGCCTATGGATATGATCTTCACCTAGGTGTTTGCTTAATGGGTTGTAATCCTTAAAGCTTTATTTATTGGTCAGGATGTATTATAGCTATCAACACTCAAGTACCCACTCAATACCTCTCGGTCAAAGAGTGATTTTGCCCAATTTGGATTTCTCAAGTCCAAATGGGTATTGAAAAAAGTAGTTGATAATACGCTCAGTTGGGTTTTACTATCTCTAGGTTCAACCCTTTAATTGGGCTTATCAATCTCTTGATTGACCCAATTTCTTGCTAGCCAAGTTTTTCTAGACTTAGTCTCTCTTTCTCAAGTAGAGGCCAAGTCAAATAGGCATGAAATAATGTTTGCAACCATTAAATATTCAAATAAAATCAAGAACAAGGCTACATAATCGACACCTAACTATAAACAACCAATAAATCAAACACCCATTAAGTTTACGCACTAGGGTTGGGTCACAACCCTAGTGAAAATCCAGCTACTCATGCTTAAATTAAAATAAAAATAAGAATAAGTGATAGTTAAACCCATATTAATGATTAAGATGATAAAAGTAATATTAAAAATGCTCAAAATAGAAAAAATTACTAAAAGGAGCAAAGTAACTAGCTGCTGATATCAAAAGTTACAAAAGTTAACCCAAAAAAGTAAAATTCTTCTATTTATATAGTGCTAGAATTTTTGGACAAAATTGCCCTTTCGAAGGTTTTGCGGCCGCACAATTCCATGTGCAGTCCGCACTTTGCTTCAGCTTAACAGGATTGGAATCTTGCGGCCACACAATCCTGAACCACAGCCGTGTCTCTCTCTTGTTGCGGTCCACACATTTTTGAGTGTGGTCGCACATGGCTCTCTTGCGGACCGCACAAATGCAATTGCGGTCGCATAGCTGATCTTCTTCGATCGTACAGTATTTGTGCGGTCCGCACGAATTTGGTCTTGCCTTGCTTCTATGGCCGCACATTTCATGTGCATACTGAACTTCTCATAGATCTCTGATAATTTCTTCTGCACAATCTGCGGTCCGCACTTTAGAGCTATTGTGCTTGTTTTTGTCCTTGGTTCATGTTACTCCTTCTTGAGTTGGATTTCATCTTTGAGGCTCATTTGTCCACCATTCCTGCAATTAAGCATATTTCATCAGTTTTTGGGAACACAATTAAATGTTTTTTGACTAAAACGAAAGCAAAAAGGTGCTAACAAGTAGTCAAAATCCCCACTCATCAACTCCCTCAAACTTAAGCCTTTGCTTGTCCTCAAGAAAATAAGGTAATTCTCACCTCCACAAGTTAAGAGCTATCCCAGCTATTCAAAAATGCATCAATCACACATCAATTGGGACCAACAATTACCCATACACTTATGAATTATTAACAAGGCAATGTGTTGAACTTTTAAGAACAAATAGGTCTAATATGACACTTGAGCATCAAGAGTTGACTTAATTCATCAAGGAAGCTCGCTCTTTTATGTAAGTCATTGTGGATCCTAAACTCCTCCGCCTCTACTCTCTGTTTGCATATCTCACTTAAGAATGTAGCCCTCAATCCAAATATTTGTGAAAGGTTTGCTCATCCCTCTCAAAAGAATGTCACAAGTTCTCCTTTAAGAACCATAGGCTTATGATCACGCTCAACTATGTCTAATAAAAGACTAAACGGGCGTTGCAAATATAATCTGGGGTATTAAGCCCAGAGTCGATCACACAGGGAGTTAACGTATCAAGCAAGCTGTCAGAATACTAAACTGTCACTTGGTGTTGTTTAAACTACTTCAACTGAATGAAAATATAAAATTAAAGATTAACTACAATAAGGTGTAAACAATTGTAATAAAGGTCTAAAGTTATGGTTTCCCCCGTCGGTGAACTTCCTTCTCGGATACTTCTTATAGTTTGATTAGTTGTCTCTATCAATCATGAACACTCTATCTACCATAAATCTCTCTCAAGTAATTATGATAATTTACTAGACGCACTCTCTCAAGTTACGCTAGCTAGATTGCATTACAGTTCACTTTAGATTGCACCCGAGGTATCGTTATCTCTAATCCAACCTCTAAACCCTCGGTTATGACTTTCGTCTATACTCCGGGAGAGGTGTTGTTCAAAAAACTACCTAAATATGCACTCTCTCTCAAGTAGATACATAATAAATAGGAACAGTTAATTGATGGCCATTCAATTAACTACAACAGGAATGTAGGNCCCCCAACGGGTTCTACCAAAACCCTAGATTAAAGAAATTAGCTAAACATGTTCATAAGAATCAAATCCAAAATAACTTGCATAATTAAACTACAAAGTAATGAATAAAAGTTGTACAAATCGATGTTTTACTTCTCTTCAATGGATTCCTCTCTCCGAATCTCTTTCAAGTTGTGTTTTGTGGTCTATTTATATGTTTGGGATAAACCCTAAACGTGTAGGAGACTTCTATTCCAACCGGGAAACACTTAAACTCTTCAAAACTCGGAATTGACCGGAATAGGGGCCTGGCGTTTGGGCCCTGGCGTCTGGCTAAATCCAGGCTAAGGCAGGCGTTTCAGCTCTAACGCCTGGCTAACGCCAGGCAGGGTCAGGCGTTTCAGCTCTAACGCCTGGCTAACGCCAGGCAGGGTCAGGCGTTTGGGCTCTGGCGCCTGGCTAACGCTAGGCAGGGTCAGGCGTTTGGGCTCAGACGCCCGGCTATAGCCCGGTGCACTCCTCCTCGCCTCTTGAGCGTATTTTCGATGTATTTGCATCCATTTAGCTCGGCTTCCATCTCCAATTCACCTACACATGAAATAGACTCCATTATGCACATAAAAAGTGTATTTTTATCATTAACGCACATAAAATGTAGGGCATATAACGTGTTAAACCATGAATTCTAGCCTCGCATCAATACCCCACACTTAAACATTTGCTCGTCCTCAAGAAATCAAACTACTACAATTGAATGAAAATATAAAAACTAAAGATTAAACGTTATACCAAGAATTTTTAAAACATTTCAATCACAGAGGTGTGACATCCTCACCTCAATAGTTGACTCACATATACCATGCTTTATTCATAATCCACTCACTACTCTAACTTAGAGGTCAACAACATTACCTTTCCTTCGTGAATCATGTGCCCTCACCAAAT